>JAKCPB010001669.1:0-107479 GCA_021442155.1 Cymbidium sinense
TTTTTTATGTTTTTTTTAGGTTTAGGTTTTAGGTTTTTATATTAGGTTTACTTTTAGGTTTTATTTTTATTTTTGGTTTAGATTCATTTTTAGTTTAATTTATTTTAATTAGTTTAGGCTTAGGTTTTGGTTTAGTTTATTTTAAGTTTAGGTTTATGTTTTTTTATTTTAGTTTAGTTTATTTTTGTTTAGGTTTAGGTTTATTTTATTTTATTTATTTTATTTTATTTTAGGTTTAGGTTTTTTTTTGTTTAAGGTTTATTTTTTTATTTATTTTAGGTTTATGTTTTAGGTTTAGGTTTTTATTTAGTTTTTATTTTATTTTAGGTTTATTTTATCTTTATATTAGGTTTAGTTTTTATTTTATTTAGGTTTTCTATTTTTTAGTTTAGTTTTGGTTTTTATTTCTTTTATTTTAATTTAGTTTTTATTTTTTATTTTATTTTTTTTAGGTTTAGGTGTAGGTTTTAGTTTATGTTTTTATTTTATTTTTATTTTATTTTATTTTGGTTTAGGTTTTTTATTTATTTTATTTTTATGTTTTATTTAGTTTAGGTTTAGGTTTTTAGTTTTTTAGGGTTTAGGGTTTAGGGTTTAGAGTTTAGTGTTTGTGGTTTAGGGTTTAGAGTTAAAGTTTAGGGTTTTGGTTTTAGGGTTTAGGGTTTAAGTTTTGGGTTTAAGTTTAAGTTTAGGGTTTAAGGTCTAGGGTTTAAATTTGTTTTTAACAGAGAATAAATTTAGATTCAGCATTTGTTCTTTTCGATTTCATCAACCAAGTAGCACCCCAAGTTTTATTAGACATAAGCGATGACATAAATAAAAAATGAGCAAATCCAAAATCCTAGATAAATAGAACTGTCTATAGTGTAAAGACACAGTTCCATAAGCAGTAGATCAAATTGGTCATTCTTTAGTTTCACTAGCTCCCATCAGAATCACCTCGGCCTCTTAAGTAGCATGATCCACCATCATATCCCTGATCTCTCCCTCGCCACCACCATCCACCACCTTCTCGAGCTCCATATCCACCGGCACCTCTAGATCCCCACCACCATATAATCGTTGCCTCCTTTGCCTCCAGATCTAGGCTTAATTGATAGTGTTGTTCTGGCCATCAAGGTTTGCCCATTCTTAGCGTTTAGGTTTAGTTTAGGGTTTAGGTTATAGGGTTATTTTAGGGTTTAGGGTTAGTTTAGGATTTATGGTTTAGGCTTTAGGGTTTGGGATTTAGGGTTTAGGGTTAGTTTATGGTTTAGTATTTATGTTTTATGGTTTGGGGTTTAGGGTTGTAGGTTTTAGGGTTTAGGGTTTAGGGATTAGGGTTTAGGGTTTTAGGGTTTAGGGTTTAGTTTAGGGTTTAGGGTTTAGGGTTTAGGGTTTAAGATTTAAGGTTTAGGGTTTAGGGTTTAGAATTTAGGGTTTAGCCTTTTTTTAAATTAAGTAAACTCATAAGTTTAGGTTTATTTAGTTTATTTTTTATTTATTTTTGTTTATTTTATTTTTTAATCTTATTTAGGTTTATTTTTTATTTTTATTTTATTTAGTTTATTTATTTTAGGTTTATTTATGTTAGTTTAGGTTGTTTATTTTAGTTTATTTTTTAAGTTTAGGTTTATTTTTTAGTTGACTTTTATTTTTGTATTATTTTTAAGGTTTAGGTTTTATTTTTATTTTTTAGGTTTAGGTTTAGGTTTAGGTTTTTCTTTTATTTTTTATAGGTTTAGGTTTTAGGTTTATTTTTAGGTTTTATTTTTTAGTTTAGGTTTAGGTTTATTTTAGTTTATTTTATTTATTTAATTTAGGTTTAGGTTTATGTTTAGTTTATTTTAGGTTTAGGTTTAGGTTTTATTTATTTTAGTTTAGTTTATTTTACTTTAGGTTTAGGTTTATGTTATTTTTTTTATTTTATTTTTATTTTAGGTTTAGGTTTTTTTTAGTTTAGGGTTTAGGTATTATTTTTTATTTATTTTTAGGTTTATTTTGTAGGTTTAAGATTTTATTTAGTTTTTATTTTATTTTATTTTTATTTTACATTTTTTATTTTATTTAGGTTTATTATTCTTAGTGTTTGGGGTTTATGGTTTATGGTTTATGGTTGTAGGTTTAGGGTTCAAGGTTTAGGGTTAATTTTAGGGTTTAGGGTTTTAGATTTAGGGTTTAGGGTTTAGGGTTTAAGGTTTAGGTTTTTTTTTCTTAAATTAAGTAAATGGTTAGGCTTAGGCTTTTTTATTTTATTTTATTTTATTTTATTTTATTTTTTATTTTTATTTAGATTTATTTTTTATTTTATTTAGTTTATTATATTTATTTTAGGTTTATTTATTTTAGTTTAGGTTTTAAATTTTTGTTTATTTTTTAGATTTAAGTTTTCTTTTATGTTTATTTTTTAGTTTAGTATTTTTTCTTAGGTTTAGGTTTTTTTAGGATTATGTTTAGATTTTTATTTTATTTTTTTAGGATTAAGTTTTAGGTTTTTATTTTAAGTTTATTTTTAGGTTTTTTTTTGTAGGTTTAGGTTTATTTTTACTTTATTTTATTTTATTTAGTTTATGTTTAGTTTATTTTAGCATTAGGTTTAGGTTTTATTTATTTTAGTTTAGGTTTAGTTTTATTTTATTTTGTTTATTTTATTTTTATTTTAGGTTTTGGTTTTTTTTTAGTTTAGGGTTTAGGTTTATTTTTTATTTATTTTTAGGTTTTATTTTAAGGTTTATTTTTAGTTTATTTTATTTTATTTAGTTTAGGGTGTAGGTTTAGTTTATTTTAGGTTTAGGTTTAGGTTTTATTTATTTTAGTTTAGGTTTATGTTTATTTTATTTTGTTTATTTTAGGTTTAGGTTTTTTTTTTTTTAGTTTAGGGTTTAGGCTTTTTTTATTATTTATTTTTTAGGTTTATTTTTTAAGTTTAGGTTATTATTGATTTTATTTTATTTAGGGGTTTTCCTTCATCTTGATCTTTGATGGTAGTAGAAACCCACATTACACACTTTAAAGGCATTTTACACAGGTGGCATCAATCTGATCCTCTTCAGCCGTTAACGATCTCGGGTGTTGCATTTGATTGGTACCCAACCTTAGATGAAGACTTTTGTTGAGTTGGAGCACCTCTTCATGAAGAAGTTTGCTAGAGCTCAGGGTGTGGCGACCTCATTGTAGAAACAAAAAAAAATTCTTGTTGATTACATTCTCATGGCACAACATGAAAAAATGTGAACCATTTAGAACAACATCTTGAGATTCTTCTCAAGAATATCCATGGCGTTACTTCATGCTTAAGGGCTTTACCATCAAAACATTCAAGAAATTAATCAACAAGGTAGCTACTGAGGAAGCTAAGCGGTTACCCTTTCGACCAATCATCATAAGCCGCCAAAAAGGTGTTTGAGAAGAAGAAGACGGTTGTGTCGTTTGAAGGGAAGCATCCAACCAGAGTTAGTATGAGAGACCACGAGCTCAGTAACCTCCTTTGCCACCTCCTCTTCCACCACCTCGGCCATCATACCAGCCACCATAGTAACCACAACCATTTTCACCACCTCAATAGCCTACCCAGCACTGATATTCATATCCATCGCTAGGTAGCTACTTTCCACCTACTCTTGTGGATAGATTGAATAAGCATATTCATTCAAGAGGGATGTAGTTAGGAAAATCTTTAAGAATCTCTTAAAGATACTTGACTTTAGTTACTAGAGGCTAAGAGGCGGAGGAAGTGGGTAAAAGCGATGATCCTAGTTATTGCCCCTACCATCGCATGTTAGGCCATGTCTTAGAGGATTGTATCACTTTTAAGGACTAGCTTGAGCACAGCTATAAGTTGGTATCCATAGTTATCCCTAAGGAATACTTATTAGAATAACCATCCAGTTCTATTAGAGTAATCGTTGGGGATACTTGATCCTCTTAAGACCAAAGAAGGTTAGGATATCTCTCTATCCTGAACCTTTAAGAAGATCATTTCTAAGATCAAGAAGCTTTCCTTGCGGTGTGCAGTAGCTCAAACCTCCAACACCAGGAAGTTTGTTAGTTGCAAGGAAACTTCGGGAGAATGACACCCAATAGCGGTGACTCACCATACTTGGGATAGTCAGTAGCATAGTACCCATGAGTCAGTACTCCCTCCACTATTGCAGCTACCACCTCTTTTGCTAGCTCCTCTTCTCTTGGCGAAGCATTGTATTTTGGATAAGGGCACTAAATCCCTTACTTACTTACTTTATTTCTATCATGTACCTTCACCCAAAAGAAATTAATGAAAGCGATTACTTATATATTGTACTTCTTATGCTCTTGATTTTATTCTATTGAAAGCTCTTTGAGTTTATATAAAAATAATAGCTCTAGTAGTTTTGATCCTTTCCTTTCGATTGAGTGGACTATCCTTCTAATCAATCAAGTTCACCTCTTGAGATTGACTTGGAGTCAGCGACTCAGGATCTCATAGAAGAAGTTGTAGGTATGCTCGATAAGAAGGTAAAACTTTTCACATGAGCTCATCATTCCAAGAAGTCACCAAAGTTAACCTACATTGGCAAGTTCTACCTCCTAGGGTAGCACCTCAAGATAAAGGTAAGCAAGTCATTGGTTCTAGTGAGATAGCCCCTCCATAGATGCTCCACCCATGGATATGCTTGTGGAGGACTAAGCAGTTGATTACAATGTCTAGCTCACCTTAGAAAGTTTCTAGCTAAGTTATATGACACCCTTGTCTTATCCAAAGAGATGAGGGAATCTCTAATCAAGGCCTTACTTGATCTAGAGATATGCTTAGCTCAGTGACCTATTAAAGAGAGGCATGCTAGTTGAAAGACATCTTAGGAGTTACATTCAATGATGAAGACTTACTCCAAGGGATGGCAGCACAAAGCCTCTTTACATTATATGTTTTGAGTTGAAATTTAATTAGATTACTAAGGCTTATAATCCACCAAATATGTTGTGGAATGCCTAGAGGTGAGGATTTATGCTCATAGCCCAAAGGAAATAGCCACCTATCCTAAATCTAGGGAGCTTTAGTACACCTAAATCTAAGTGACAGGTGGATAAGGGTTTACCTCCACAAGAGAATAAAGTCCTAAGCCCACCTAACTTGGATTATGCTTAAGGATTTAAGCAACACAAAAAATAGCATTCACATTTATTTTTAAGCATCCCTTAAGCATAATCCTAAAATATCTTTGTCTATGGTATTTAACATCATCTAAAATCATCATACAACATACATCATAACTAATGGCTAGGCTTGTATAAGTGTGTTAGGCATTGAGTGTTGTATTTTCTAAGTGTTGAAGGATTCAATTTAACATGAAAGGTTGATTTCACTTGAAGTAGTTTAATTGATTTGAGAATTTTAATTTATGTTTTCTTTTGTTTCATTTAATTACACTTAGCAACTAAGTGTTATAAAGAGAGAAAAAAGGATTGCCCTCTTTCATCCCTACCTTAAGTCACTTTCTAAAGTATATTAATTTGATTTAGTTCTCTTTAGTGAATGGCTTATTAAATTATTTAATTAATCCTAAGTTTAGGTTCACTTAAAATAATCCTTTTCAAAATAAAAGGCATCTTAAGATTAATTTAATTGAATTACTACCACATGACACATATTAAATCATTCCTTTCCATCACATGTAACATGCATATAATTTAATCTTAAGTGTATCTATACATGTAACATATTTTAGCACACTTAAATGATGAATGTATGTGTATGTTTAGAATTTATATTTTAATTGATTGAATTATTTAAACATATTAATTTAAAACTTTATCCAAATTCTTATACAAAAAGGACATAAGAATGAAATTAAATAGGCATGTGCCATTGTTAAATCAGAGAAGTAAGGTAATCAAATGACCTCCTTGGAGCTAGCTAAAACCTCATATTCTCAGGATGTCTAAACTATATCCATTTGCATTCAAACATATGTAAATTCTATACATGAATAGGAAGTAGGCTCCAAATCATATGGCTAATTAATTCAACCACTTAGTCAATTATGAATGCATGCAATTTTAATGTAAAATGGGATTTTCATTCACTAATCACATATACATATACATGTACAAAGATATAGGCAAATGCATGTCAATGTTAAACTAGGAAGTGAGGTAATCAAATGACCTCCTTGGGGCTAACTAAAGCCGTATTCGGATGTCAGACTATATACTTGCTTTTCTTTGACACACATGGATGTATACATAAATGAGGGAAAGAAAATCATGCAAAGATTGTATATTTTGTTTGATTGAATCATTTATATATATGAATTAAAGCTCTATCAAATTCTAATGTTGAAATACATATGAATGAAATCAAATGGGTATGTGTTGTTAAACACAGGAAGTGAGGTAATCGAAATGACCTTGGGGCTAGCTAAAACTCGAGTTCAGGATGTCGGACTATATATCCATTACCATTCAATCTTATATAAATCAACACATGAATAGAGGAAAGAGAACTCAACATTCATACACTTAAGCTATAGAACATGCATTTCTTATGTATTTATAACTATCATAACATAACATATTATTATTCATTTATAAGCTTTTGAAAAATATATTTGGATTTAATAGTGATAATACACATATATTAAATTAAATCAACAACAAGCTTATAATCCATTTTATTTTACTTCATCCATTTGAAAAGAATTCTCATTTTAATTCAAATGATCAAAACAAATTTAACATGATTGGAAGGAAAATCAATGCATACTCTCTTCATTCATACTATTTTAATCAAATCTAGATTATTTAAAAGAACCAAACTTCTTTATTAATTAAGTTTTGATTTGATTTGATTTAAAGGAGAAGAAATCATCACTTGTTGTTTAAACCCACACATTGAAAGCTTAATTTAAGAAAATCCATCTTATTTTACTTGATTTTATGGATGTTAATTAAATGACTTTAGATTAGAGGACAATCAAATTACATGTGATTCATTAACAAACTAGTTCTTAAAGACATTAAATCAAATGATTATTTAAAAAAAATCATCTTTAATTAAGTTATGTTGATTTGATAAAGAAGAGGAGAAATCATCACTTGTTGTTTTAAACCCATTATTAGTGAGTTGATTTAATTTAAGAAATAATTAGTTGATTTTATGGGTTAATT
Organism: Cymbidium sinense; assembly: GCA_021442155.1. NCBI lineage: Eukaryota > Viridiplantae > Streptophyta > Magnoliopsida > Asparagales > Orchidaceae > Cymbidium > Cymbidium sinense. Next base: position 7,126 of record JAKCPB010001669.1, read on the forward strand.
AAGTTGAACTCTTTGTTAGATTTAATTACCCTTGCATTATTTCATTAAAGTAATTAACTAAATAATTACAAATGATATGTTAAATAAACTTGCGATGATTAGGAAATAAGGGACTAATGATTTTATTTGTTAATGATTAGGACTTAATTAGTACTCTTTTAAATGTGGACTAACCATAATTTTATTAAACTCTTTGGGGTTATTAAACACTAAGATCCATGATTTAATTAATTAATGTGATTATGATTTCAATTTGATTAAGTGATTTAATTAATTAATTAATTAATTAAATCTTAATTAATTTAATTTAAAAAAAATGGTGAAATGAACTTAGGGAAAAGGGTCCCAACTTTATTCCTTAGTTTGCTTTCTATTGAACAATGATTAAAAACATAATTATCTAATTTATTACTATTCATGGGTTTTAATGATTAATTAACTTAAAGAGTAGTTGTTTAATTAGTCAATTTTTAATTAAGAGCAAAAATCCCAGAAAATCATGGGAGGTAGGTCATCCCATTAAATTAATCCACAAATTGATTAATTACTCAAGTAATTAAGGAGTAATTAAGCTAATAAATTTTATAATTAAACATTAATTAAACCTTATTACTATTCAAAATTAGTTAAGATCATGTTTAATTAATTGTCTTAGAAATACCTTTAAAATGAGTATTTATTTGCATTTTTTAATTTATGTATGATTTTTTATGATTTTTAGAAGTTTAGCCATTAAAATGATTAATTAAGTCTAATTAAAGCTAATCTTATTGGTGTCATGGTACACTAATGCGGTGCACTTTCCATATTACACAGATTGACTAAAACTTATCGACTTAGCTACGTCAAGTGTAACACTTTCTCGTCCAGTCATCAAGATTAGATGGCTACGATTAATCCCACAACTTAATAAGATTAAATCAGATCAATTTAGCCGGTCTAATCATGACTGTCCATTTCGATCATGTAGAATGGACCGTGCGTGATCTAACATCACGTGAGTGAGGGAGAATGTAGTTCATCAGCCATTGCTCACTTGCGAGCTTGCAGAGCTGGATCGACTCAAAAGGATCCACACCTTTCACATCGATCGGAGGGATGTAACGGTCAAGATCACATGAGATACAAGTTTTCTTCAAAACCTGCAACCCATTTTTGCCTAAGGATCAGTTTTGGAAGCATACATCACTGGAGCTCAAGACCGATGGCTCGAACAATTAAGGAAGATTCATCTAGTAGAGATGAAGCCTTGTTGAATAATTGGATCAATTCCATGATGTTCATTTGGAAGGCCATGAACCGATAATTTAGAGCTCAAATTTGATCGAAGTCCCACCTCCGGTGCTCAGGAATCTTGGGAGATGATTCGTTCTTGCTCAGTGAGGCCTAGGGAAGGTGCAAGCAAAGTTAATTTGAGTTTAATGGAGAAATAGGGAAGTTAGGTCAAAAATGGGAGTGTCCTATTTTGAGATGGGTAGGAATGCCATTTTTTAATCAAGGAACAAGCTTGGGATCTTAGGGCTAGCAGATCATCTTGTGTAGCTAGGGCTATGAGGAATGATTTTGGTGTGTGTTTGAGTGAAAATGAGGGGGTGTATACCCCCCTCCATCTTGATCGGACATTAGGATCAGGTTTGGCTTCTAGAGGTCATCCAACCATCTCAGGGAGTCATGGGTGGTAGGGAGGAGGTGAGTTGGCTCAGCTTGGTTGATTGAAGGTGTGGAGGTGGTTGCCAAGGAGGAGTCATGGGTTTCTGATGGGTTTCAAATGCTCCAATGGGGAGGGTGAGGTGATTTCACCTCCCATTGGTCATGGCACCTAACCACCCATGGGTTAGGTTGGCGGTGTCTTAGGTGGACCATTGGGAGAGTACCAAGTGGCCAAGGAATGGAAATGACCACTTACATGGGTGATTTATCTCATGTGATGCCCTTGACCAAAGAGTAGAATGATCATTTTACATTGGATTTGATTTAGGCAGATTTGAAATGAGCCAAAAGTGGGTTAGCAAAATTTCAAGTCAATTTTAGTTGATTTGGTTAGGTTTGGCTCAATTTGACTCATTTAGGTCAAATTGGGTTAGGTTTCAAGTTGACCAATTGGTCAACTTGAGTCAAAAAAGGGTTGGTCAAGTTCATATGATCATTTGGGATATGGTTCAATTAGTTTGGTTTAGTTTGGCTTATTTGATTTTTGGTCATTTGGGTCAAATTTGAATTTGACCAAATTGGCAAACCTTGGGTTGGGTGTTGGTTTGGGTTTAGTTGACCAATTGAAGATGATTAGGCTTTGGTTTCAATTAATTTGGATTTGGTTTTGATTTAGGCCAACTTTAACCATGAGGTTAATTTGGGCTAAGTAAGTCAATTGGGTTGGGGGTCCAATCATGGCCTTGGTCAAGTTCAATCAATTTGGAATGAACTTGAGCCATTGGTTGCAATCAATTTGGTTTATATTTTGATTTGACCTAATTTGGTCTTTAGGTCAATTTGGGTCAACTTGGGTCAAAAGGTCCAATTGGGTTTGGTTTGACTCAATTGAAGGTCAAGTCATATTCAAATATTGATTTTGATTTGGTATGAATCATTAATTTCAAGGGATTTGGCTTAGGTTGAAATTTGGCTAGTTTGGGTTCATATAAGTTAAGGCATTGACTTGGTAAAATGACCAAGTTGGCTTAGTTTGACCCAATTTGTGATAATTGATCAACCTAGGGTGATTAATAATCATGATGGGAGGTTTTGATGGGCTTGGTTCAATCCAATTTGGGTAGGATTAAAACTTGGCTCAAATAGGTCAAATTGGCCACTTTGGGTCAAGTGAACCAATTGGGTTTAGTTGGCTTGATTTTGGGTTGAGTTTGATTTAGTTGAGTTTATATAAGGTTTTGATGGGCTTGGTTCAATCCAATTTGGGTAGGATTAAAACTTGGCTCAGATAAGTCAATTGGCCACTTTGGGTCAAGTGAACCAATTGGGTTTAGTTGGCTTGATTTTGGGTTGAGTTTGATTTGAGTTTATATATGGATTTGGGATTGATATATAAATTCAATTACAATTTCTTAGGTTCAAATGAGTTTTGGTTCATTTGAACATTTCAAGTTAAGTTGGGTTTGACTTGTTTTTTGGTTTGCTTGATGATTGTAGATTTCATTTATATTTGTGAATATCATTGAAGCTATGATTGATTCTTGAGAAAATCAATTGAATATTGGGTTTTGGAATGAAGGAATTTGGCTAAGTCCATGGAGATGGATCATGTGGCTTAGGTTTGGATTTTGATTTGATTTGATTTATTTTGATGATTTAAATGTATATTTCATTTAAATTTATGAAGACGATTGAAATATTATTGATTTGAAAGAAAATTAATTAAGTTGACTTGATTTGGATTAAGATTTTGCTATGTCCTTCGGTGGAAAACCTTGTTATTGGCCACCCAATACAAAATATGTCCCAGGTACACTATTATCCATATAGACATAGAATCTAGTTCATAGGATGAGTTTTAAATGGTTAGCACAGCAAGCTCTTCTCAGTAGATTCCTTTGGAGGTGACACTTGAGCAGATAGCGATGAAGAGCTCCAAAGCAAAAGCATAAGTGTATCCAAGTCTATATAAAATAGTTAGGCATCGGTTGGGAACCTTAGCTCTAAACTTTCCTCTCAAAAATAAGGTTTGGTAGTTAAAAAATCCCTAAGTCATCCACAGTGTGAAGACTCAGAGGTTCTTTTGGGAGCATCATCCTCAAGTCAAGATGTAGAACTTGGGGATGATTCATATAAAGATTTAATAGAATTGCCTTTTGATTGGTACTTGCCTTGTGTTCATAATTTTGCAAAGAAAGGTTTAATCCCACATACTTGGTCAAAGCACAAGTCAGACTACTTTGAAAGAATATGGAAGAACAAATGCAAAAGCTCTCAATCAAGATTGGGACTAGGATTCGGTACAATGGGTCTAGTCGATGATGATGATTACTGCTTGGTCATCACCAATCATTTGGAATTTGATAAGATCTTTTCAAATCATATTAACTCATATGAGGAGTTATGCTTAAAAATTTTAGTTGATCTAGATGATTTTGAAGTTAAAGGTGCACCACGAGTTGAAGAAGAGATCAAGTCAACCATTGGCGAGCTCAAAGAAATCAACTTAACGAGGAAGATCCATGCGACATACATCAGTTCTTTGTTGAATGAAATGTAAACCAATGACTTAATTTGAGTTTAAGTACAACTTTGCATTGAGTTATGAAGAGATGCACGGATTGGCTCCTAATAGCGGTCCATAAACTAATAGAGCCCTAAACCTATTAAGCAAGCTTCTAGATGCATGCAATTAGACATAGAACAAGGTCATTTTAAAATTGAGCGATGCATCATGAAAGAAAAATACCCTACTTGGTTAGCTAGTGTCATCCTTGTTAAGAAAAGAATTGCCAAATTCATATGCATCAATTTTAGATTTAAATAAGGCCCTACCTAGTTAATATTGTCCCAATTAAGAAAAGAATTGCCAAATTCACATATGCATCAATTTTAAGGATTTAATTAAGGCATGTCCAAAAAAAAATTTCCACTACCAATCCCATGATGGTGGACATTGCCTCATCTCATGTCTTCTCTTTCATGGATGGCTCATTTAGATATAACCAAATAAAGATGGCCGAAGATGAAAGAAACACTTTTAGAACCCATCAAAATCTTTGCTATAAGGGTCATGCCTTTAGCCTTAAAAAATGAGTGCTACATTCCGGTGGGTTATGACTGAATCTTTGATGAACTCATTCATCATCAAGTTGAGTATATGTCGATGATCTTGTGGTCAAAAGTATAGAAAAGGAAGACCATCTCTTTGACTTGATAGTAGTTTTAATAGTTAAGATAATTTAACCTCAAAATGAATCCCACAAAGTGTGCATTGAGTAGCTTCGGAAATTCCTTGGGTTTGTTGTGACACCATGATCAAAATTGAAGAAGATCAAGGCAATATTAAAATGCCACCACCTAAAAGTTTAACTCAATTGGATCATTCCAAGGGTGGTTGGCATCTAAGATGCTTTATATCCAACCTACCGGGAAGATGTCAGTCATTCTTAGCACTTGTCAAAAGGGATACCAAGTTCAAGTGGGATGACAAGTGTGAGCATGCGAAGACATCAAAGCCATCTGTATCGATTCTAACTATCAACACACACTTTACACTGCATTAGATGACTCCCTTGGTGCTTTATTGGTCCAAGCTAATGATGAAGGAATGAAAATGCACTCTACTTCCTCGACCATCATCTAATCCTGAGGTTAATTATTCACCCATTGCTAGCTTTAATCTTTACATCCCAAAAGCTACAACACTACATTTTCCTCATAAGGTGAACTTAATCTCTAGGATCAATCCACTATCTGACATGGATCTATCCGGGCAGTTGGCATGACGGTCCATGATCCTCTCAATTTGACACTACCTTACCCTCAGAAGAAAGGATAAATGCTAGGGATTTCTTAGCATGCCCACTTCTTGACTCTCGCTTAGTGATGATCTCCCGATGAACAAATCATGAACTTAGGGGATACTAGCATTCATTCTTGGGAGATGTACTTCTATGGTGCGCTTCCTCTCAAAGAAGAAGAATCTACTATTCCGGAAAGGTGGGGTAGGAATAGTTCTCTTAACTCGGACCAGTATGATGAGATTCTCATATCATCAATCCTTGCACCAAGCAGAATGAAGGCTCTAGCCTCTAGAGTTGTATTACTCTAAGCATCTAGAACATCAACATCTTTGGGTATTCTCAGCTAGTTATTAACCATATCGTTGGGTCCTATAAGGTTATAAAGCCCAAGCTCCATTTCTACCATAAGTTCACCATAGAGTTGTTAGCCCAAATCCTAGGTTACCATTTATAAGATTCCTCAGAGAATGCCATAGCGCTTTTGCCAAGTTTGCCAAGGAGTTGGCATGTTCGGAGGATGAGTCCATCTCAATAAAGGTCCAAAATAAATAAGTCTCATTCCTTATTTATATTGAACTCATCAAAAAGTACTCTCTTGAAGGGGAGGTTGCCATTACCAAGAAGGAGGGAGGGTTAGATTGGATGCAACCATTCATAGATTACCTAAATAGGAAAACTACCTTAAGAAAAGTCTCAAGCTTAGTAGATGAAGCAAGAGCACTTTCCTATGCTCTTGTGGATGGTGTCTTATAGTGGTCTTTCATTCATATATGGTTACATTGTTTAGACAAAACAGAAGATGATGAGGTACACTCAAGATTTTGTGGAGCCAACCAATCCGGTCAAGATGAAAGCCAAGATGAAGAGAGATAAGAACTATGGCCATCGATGATCAAGATTTCATGGATATGGCGATGCCACCAATGTCAAATACATGGTGTGGTCTACACCAACCACCAACATTCTATATCCTATGGCCTCATGGCCAGTGTTGGGGTGCATATAGTGGGTATGATTGATCCTCCTTCCAAGGGTCACCAGTTCATCTTATTGACTACTTTTTTGAATGGATGAAGGAGATTCCACTTAGAAAGGTCATAGCTCAGCATGTGCTATAGTTTTTTAGGAACTATATCATATAAAGTTGATGAATTATATCTTATAATGGTAGCATTCAAGAGCACCAGATCAACAACTTTGCTCAGACATATTATTGGAGATATTATCAACTACGGAGGAGAAAAGCCTTCAAGAAAACTCTCATCTAAATACTAAAGAAGATACTCGACAACAACAAGCGATAGGGGCATGAGTAGTTAGTTGAAGCCTTATGGGCCTACCACACAACATATAGAACTCCAACTCAGTCTACTTTTTTCTCCTTAGTGTATGGGTTCGATGCCGTTCTACCATTATAATTTCAACTACCATCACTAAGGATAGCTGTGGGTAGCAAGATCACAACAGAGTAGAACTCCAAGTTGGGGTTAGAAGAGCTCAAAGGTTTGGAGGAGATGCGGAGATCGAGTTGAGATATAAGGCACTCACTCAGTAGCTTTCTAGGTAAGTATATACACCTAGTTTGTCATCCATGGTCTTCTTGCTTTGGAGGATGTAAGTCTGCTATGTTTTCCTTCCTTACTTGCCCTTGCCATGAGAGCCTTGTTAGTTTGGTAGGCCTTACTTTTATGGTAAGCTACCTCATGTTTGCTTCTTTTAAGAGGATGGGAGTCTACTACGCTTTCTTCTTGTATTATCCTTTGTGCACTGATTGGACCGAGTATATTTGAGGTTTGGAATAAGTCCCTTAGCGGCTCCTTCCCTCTTGGCCTTCAAGTGTCTAGTCCTTCCTCGGGGCTCCACTGCTTAGTAGTCACTCTAGGTCGATAGCATCTATCCCAATGAGACTATCCCAATGATCAATTTTGCTTGGAAAGTTGTAAGCTACACTTTCTTTTAAGGTTGATCATTGCACACATGGGCACCTTAGTTGGTTGGTTCTCACTATGCTAATGGATACACCACTCATGATGATGGATACACCATAGGTTGGTTGGTTCTCACCTTAGGATACACCACTTATGAAAGATGTAAGTTTGCTATGCTTTCTTCTAGAGTTGGCCTTACACTATAGGCTTTCTTTTCATGGCTCGATAACACCTACTCACCTCCCACAGTGACTATATTTGGGTTACATCCTTTGTGACCATATTTAGACACTACTGGTTGTTATTGCATTGGAAGTTCCCCTTTTCTCCACTCACGTGGTTGGAGAATCGTCTGTGGATGTCTCCCTTGGTCTAGTAAATGAGATAGGTTAAAGTGACATAGCCCTCTTAGTGTGGTCCCTTCACATAGGGTCCACAAATATATAAACAAAAAATATATATTCACTTGTGGATTAGGAGGACACCCTAGTGGTACCTTTTCCTAGCAGGTATCCCATCTTTAGGAAAGTGTCAATAAAACTCGCTATAAGAATTGCCTGACTACTCTCGATTTGGATATAAGTCCCCAGCAAAGATTCACTCAAGAGTCGCCCTAAGTCGGGTTCAATTTGTTGTGCTACCAATAACCCACCCAATTTTCCCCCGCTTAGAAGATGTAAGTCTCATGCCCTTCTTCCTAGCATACATCTAAAAGGCAACCCCTTGGCTTGCTCTACCCCATGGCTAGTATCCCTTGGATTTGTAAATTTGAGATAGACAAGTCCAATATAGCCCTTAGTGGGTCCATTACACACCGACACATGGTCCATAAATTAAATCTATCAAATTTTATCGAGCTCACATCCCCGGATATGCCCTCAATTGAAATAAAACTAAACCAAACAAACCATATCAAATCACATGAAATTAAGATAATAATCGACTACTTTTGAGTTGAAATAAGTCCCTACATTCACTCAATAGTCCCCTAGTCGTGTTCATTTATTGTGCATCTAACAGTCACCCTAGCAATTGTTCCTCACTTTGAAGATGTAAGTATGCTACACCTTCTTTCTACCACAACCATAATCAAAGGAAATTATTTAGGCTGCTATAGTAGACTATCCCTTTGGATTTGTAAACTTGAGGTAGTTCAATGCTGATATAACCCCTTCTAAATGGGTCCATCACACACCAACAGGGTCCATACATTAACGACAAATTAAACCCAACTGATTTTCCCTGGAGTTAAATCACACTCCTTTTCCCAATGGAGCCCTAAATCATATGTAATAAGTCAAGTAAATAAATCAAATTCAAAACCAACCTCCCAATGGAGCCAAACTAAACCAATTTAGAGTCTAAATCAAAGAAATCCAACCAAACTCTTATCCCCAGATACATCCCCAAACAAATCTATGACATCAAACTCAAATTAATCTCAGTGATTGTCAACCCGCTTCAGTGAAGGTTCATGATCCCAATCCACTCAAGCCCATATCTCTAGTAAATATGCCTCCACATCAATTAAAACAAAATAAATAAAAGTCATTGATCTTAATGTGGATTATGGCTCTTATCTCAAGCGGATCTTATTTCCATAAATCATATAATCAAATCAAACTCAAACCTTAGCCCCAACATATTTTGTTCTTCTATGACCTCGACATAGACCCCTCACATGTCATGTCCAATGCATGTGTGATCTCCCTCCATGTCCTTGACATGGAATTCTCATCAAATATTATTTCTTCTCTTATGCACACCTTTAATAGTTCAACCAAAATCCTAACAATGTATTCCTTCAAATTACATCATCTTAACATTATAATCAATATTTTATGATTTGTGATGGTGCAAGCTCAAACTAACTATACAATATCATGCTAAACATATTATAGTGTCAATTAACACACTATTATTATATTATAAATATATTGTCTAACAATACACCTCATTAGAATCACTTAAAAGGAACAAATAACAAAATTTTCTTAAAATATGAATAATGTTAATTTTGGACGTAAAATTATTATTTTTCTATTAGAAATGGTACAAATTGCATAATTTTAGTGTTGCTTCTTTGTGTGTGCCATGAATTTGGCTAAATTCTTCCATCTCAACCTTTGAATTAACATTTTTGTGAGTTTTGACCCAATGTATTATAACAAAAGTAAAACATACTAAAATGTGCAATAACATTTAGTAAGACACCACCACATTCATATATATGTGAAGTTATATTATTTTGTACATTATATTTTAATATTCTTTCATATAATATATTATCTTTCATTACACCTTAAAATGAATCGCTTTAAGAAAAAAATTTATAAATTTTGGTTGGAAAATAAACATTTATTTTGGATGCAAAATTCTATTATTTTGATTAAATGACACACCATAGCACACCCCTAATGATGTTCCCTAAAGCTTACATTAATTTTGGCCAAATCCCATCATCTCAGCAGATCTTTATGAATTATACTAGTACAAACTCTTCTACATCATACTATAACAAACTAAATTATGCTAAAAAATAAGTAGTAATACACAATAGTATGCTATAATGCATGATGCTACACTATGTTATGGCATCTTATATTATAATACACTATAACATATTATATTATATTATATTATATTGCATATCACATCACAAGGGATTTCTTAAGATAAAAAATAATAAAATTAGTCTAAATAATAAAAAAACTATATATTTTAGTAGTATCATTATCATATTTTAAGTTGAAACAATATATTACAATGTCATGCTCTACCTAATATGAATTTGTCCAAATTCGACCATTTTAAAGTCTAAATCAACATTTTTATAAATAATGCTAGTGTAGCTTTGATTATGATTGTAAATTACTAAAAGAATTTAAACTGTGTAGAATAGTATATTATGATATATGATGTTATACTATGCTACAACATATAATATTTATTTTGAACATAAAATCTTACTTTTTAGACTAAAAGTGGTGTAGCACACCTTTGGTACTACAACCTAATTCTCACTTCAAATTTAACAAATTTCATCATCTAATTTATTAAATCAATATTTTTATGATTTATATTAATATAAACTATAGGTCACAATACCATAATATAATAAAATAATTCAAAACATCTTATAACATCCAAAAACACATCACTACATGCTCAATTATATGATGCTACATTATACTATAATATTATATTATAATATGATTTAGGGTTAGGGTTTAGTATTCAAATCTCTAATTATCAAGGGAGAGTCTCTTGATAACATTTTGTTTAGCTACCATAACTATGTTAAGATTAGGTCATTCTTAAGATCTACTCCTAATGACATCTTTATTCAAGGTTTAGGGTTTAGGGTTTAGGGTTTGTTTAAGGTTTAGGATTTAAGGTTAGTTTATGGTTTTAGGTTGTGGTTAGTTTAAAGTTTAGGTTTAGTTTAGGGTTTAAGGTTTAGGGTTTATGGTTTATGATTTATGGTTTTAGGGTTTAGGGTTTAGCATTTAGGGTTTAGGGTTTAGGGTTTATGGTTTTTAGGGATTGGCGTTTGGGGTTTAGGGTTTAGGTTTTAGGTTTAGGATTTAAGTTTTAGTTTAGGGTTTGGGGTTTAGAGTTTAAAAAATTTCCTTTAACAAAGAAAAAATTCAGATTCAACATTTCTTCTTTTCAATTTCAACAACCAAGTAGTACCCCAAGTTTTTAAGGCACAGGTGATGACATAGTTAACAAATAAGGACCCATAGAGCAAATCACAAACCCTATATAAGTAGAACCATTTCTATTGTAAATACACAGTTCCATAAGTAGCAGATCAGATCAGTTGTTCTTTAGTTTCTAGTTTCCATTAGAACCACCCCCACCCATTGAGTAGCAGGATCAGCCATTATATCCCCGATCTCTCCCTCCGCCATTAGGGTTTAGGGTATTCAAATCTCTAATTATCAAGGGAGAGTCTCTTGATAACATTTTCTTTACCACCATAACTATGTTGGGGATTATGTCATTCTTAAGATCTACTCCTAATGACATCTTTATTCAAGGTTTAGGGTTTATGGTTTAGGTTTAGGTTAGTTTAGGGTTTGTTTAAGGTTTAGATTTAAGGTTTGTGTTGTTAGGGTAAGGTTTAGGTTTGGGGTTTGGGGTAGGGTTTAGGGTTTAGGGTTTAGGGTTTATGGTTTTAGGGTTTAGGGTTTAGCATTTAGGGTTTAGGGTTTAGTATTTATGGTTTTTAGGGATTGGGGTTTGGGGTTTAGGGTTTAGGTTTTAGGTTTAGGATTTAAGTTTTAGTTTAGGGTTTAGGGTTTAGGATTTAGGGTTTAGAGTTTAAGAAATTTCTTTTAATAAAGAAAAAATTCAGATTCAACATTTCTTCTTTTCAATTTCAACAACCAAGTAGTACCCCAAGTTTTCTAAGGCACAGGTGATGACATAGTTAACAAATAAGCACCCATAGAGCAAATCACAAACCCTATAAGTAGAACCATTTCATTGTAAATACAGCACTATAAGCAGATGGGATTAGTTCGTTTTTCCATTAAACCACCCCGCCATTGAGTAGCAGGATCCACCATTATATCCCCGATCTCTCCCTCCGCCACCACCAAGGCTGTAACCTATGTCGCTCCTCCCACCTTCATAACCACCACCTCCATATCCACCACCACCTCTAGATTCCACACCACCACTATGATAATCGGAACCTCTACCTTTGCCTCCACCGCCAAATCTAAACTAAGCCTAGTTAACTGCTGATGTTCTGCCATAAAGTTCTTATTCTTGGGGTTTATTAGTTTAATGGTTTAAGGTTGGATTTGGGGTTTTAGAGTTTAGGGTTTAGGGTTTAGGTTTAGGGTTTGTTTAGGGTTTTAGGGAGGGTTTCAAGGTTTAGGGTTTAAGTTTTAGAGTTTAGGGTTTAAGGTTTAGGGTTTAGGGTTTAGGGTTTTAGGGTTTAGGGTTTTTTGGGTTTAGGGTTTAGGGTTTAGGGAGGTAGATTTAGGGTTCTAACTTTAGGGTTTGGCATTTAGGCTTAAAGATTTAGGATTTAGGGTTTTATTTTTTAAATTAAGCAAACCAATAGGTTTAGGTTCATTTAGTTTAGTTTTTTTATTTGAGTTTATTTTATTTTTTATTTTTATTTAAATTTATTTTTTATTATTATTTAGTTTAGTTTATTTTTTTTAGGTTTATTTATTTTAGCTCAAGTTTTTTTATTTTAGTTTATTTTTTAGGTTTAGATTTATTTTTTAGTTGAGGTTTATTTTTATTTTATTTTTAGGTTTAGGTATTATTTTATATTTCTAGGTTTTAGTTTAGGTTCTATTTTATTTTTCTAGGTTTAGGTTTTAGGTTTCAATTTTAGGTATATTTTTAGGTTTTATTTTTTAGTTTAGGTTTAGGTTTATTTTTAGTTTATTTTATTTTATTTAGTTTAGGTTTAGGTTTAGGTTTAATTTATTTTAGGTTTAGGTTTAGGTTTATTTATTTTAGTTTAGTTTATTTTAGTTTAGGTTTAGGTTTATTTTATTTTTATTTTAAGTTTAAGTTTTTTTTTATAGTTTAGGGTTTAGGTTTTATTTTTTATTTATTTTTAGGTTTTATTTTTAGGTATATTTTTTAGGTTTATGTTTTTATTTAGTTTTAATTTATTTTATTTTTATTTTAGGTTTAGTTTTTATTTTATTTAAGGTTTTTATTTTTTTTATTTAATTTAGGTTTTATTTATTTTATTTTAGTTTAGTTTTATTTTTTTTTTAGGTTTAGCTTTTGGTTTAGGTTTTAGTTTATGTTTTTTTTTTTTTTATGTTTGTTTAGGTTTTTATTTTTTTTTATTTTAACTTTTACTTAGATTAGGATTAGGTTTTTAGCTTTTTAGGGTTTAGAGTTTAGGGTTAATTTATGGTTTAGGGTTTAGGGTTAGTTTAGGGTTTAGGGTTTATGGTTAGGGTTTAAGTTTTAGTTTAGGGTTTTAGGTTTTTTTTAAAGAGAATAAATTTAGGTTCAACATTTCTTCTTTTTGATTTCATCAAACAAGTAGCACCCCAAGTTTTTTAATAAAAAATGAGCACCCATAGAGCAAATCAAAATCCCTAGATAAGTTGAACATCTCTATTGTAAAGTCACAATTCCATAAGCAGTAGATCGGATCGACCGTTCTTCAATTTCTCTTTCATAGAACCACCCATCAGTGGCGGGTTCACCATTATATCTCTCTCTTACCACCACCCTATAACCTCCATCACTCCTCCATAACTTCTCACCACCACCTTCATATCCACCAACACCTCAGATCCCCACCACCATTGCAGCCTTCCCCTTTATCTCCACCTTTAGATCTAGACTGAGCCTAGTTAACGGTGATGTTCCTACCATTAAGGTTCTACCCATTCTTAGGGTTTTGATTTATTAGGTTTTAGCATTTAGGTTTATTTTAATTCTTTTAGTTACTTTAGGTTTAGGTTTATGGTTTGGGGTTTAGGGTTTAGGGTTTAGGGTTTTTGGGTTTATGCTTTTAGGGTTTAGGGTTTAGGGTTAGGATTTAGGGTTTAGGGTTAGGATTTAGGGTTTAAGGTTTAGTGTTTTTTAATGTTTAGGGTTTTAGGGTTTAGGGTTTAAGGTTAGGGATTAGGGTTTAGGGTTTAGGGTTTAGAGTTTAGGCTTTAGGATTTAGGGAGATTTTATGGTTTAGGGTCTAAGGTTTAGGGATAGTTTAGGGTTTAGGGTTTAGGGTTTATGATTTAGGGTTTAGGGTTTTTTAGGGTTTAGGATTTAGGGTTTAGGGTCTAGGGTTTAGGAGTTAGGGTTTAGGATTTAGGGCTTAGGGTTTACAATTTTTTTTAAATTAAGTAAATCGACAGGTTTTAGTTTATTTATTTTATTTTTTATTTTTATTTAGGTTTATTTATTTATTTATTTAGTTTAATTTATTAATTTTAGGTTTACTTATTTTAGTTTAGGTTTTTTATTTTAGTTTATTTTTTAGGTTCAGGTTTAGGTTTATGCTTATTTTAGTTTAGTTTTTTTTTTTATTTATTTTTTTAGGTTTAGGTTTTAATTTTTTTCTTTTAGGTTTAGGTTTAGTTTTTATTTTATTTTTTTAGGTTTATGTTTTAGGTTTTATTTTTTTAGTTTAGCTTTAGGTTTATTTTTAGTTTATTTTTTTTTGTTTAGGGTTTTGGTTTAGGTTTCAGTTTAGGATTTATTTAATTTAGTTTAGGTTTAGGCTTATTTTATTTCTTTAATTTTAGGTTTAGGTTTTTTTTAGTTTAGGGTTTAGGTTTTTTTTTAAATTAATTTTAGGTTTCATTTTTAGGTTTATTTTGTAGCTTTAGGTTTTTAATTAGTTTTTATTTTATTTTATTTTATTTTTGGTTTATTTTACTTTTATTTTATTTAGTTTTTTATTTTTAGGTTTATTTTAATTTTTTGTTTAGTTTAGGTTTTTATTTTTTTATTTTATTATATTTTTATGTTTAGGTTTAAATTTAGGTTTAGGTTTAGGTTTAGGTTTTAGTTTAAGTTTTTATTTTTTTCTTATGTTTTTATTTAATTTAGGTTTAGGTTTATTTATTTATTTAATTTTTAGGTTTAATTTAGTTTAGATTTAGGTTGTTAGGTTTTTAGGGTTTAGGGTTTGGATTGTAGGTTTTTTTAGTGTTTAGGGTTTTAAGTTTAGGGTTTAGAATTTTAAGGTTTAGGGTTTAGACTTAGGGTTTTTATTTATATTTATATTTTTTATTTTTATTTTTTTAAATTAAATAAACTTCTAGGTCTAAGTTTATTTTGTTTATTTTTTATTTATTTTAGCTTATTTAATTTTTTTATTTTTTATTTAGATTTATTTTTAATATTATTTTATTTTGTTTATTTATTTTAGGTTTATTTATTTTTGTTTAAGTTTATTATTTTAATCTATTTTTTAGGTTCAAGTTTAGGTTTAGTTTTTAGTTTAGTTTTATTTTTATTTTTTTATATTTAAGTTTTATTTTTTTACTTTTAGATTTAGATTTAGGTTTTTATTTTATTTTTTTAAGTTTAGGTTGGTTTTTATTTTAGGTTTATTTTAAGGTTTTATTTTTTTATTTAGGTTTATGTATATTTTTAGTTTATTTTATTTTATTTAAGGTTTATGTTTAGGATTAAGTTTAATTTATTTTAGGTTTAGGTTTTATTTATTTTAGTTTAGGTTTAGGTTTTTTTAGCTTAGAGTTTAGGTTTTATTTTTTATTTATTTTTATGTTTTAATTTTAAGTTTATTTTTTAGGTTTAGGTTTTTATTTAGTTTTTATTTTATTTTATTTTATTTTATTTTATTTTAGGTTTAGTTTTATTTTATTTATTTTTTATTTTTTAGTTTAATTTAGGTTTTATTTATTTTAATTTAGTTTAGTTTTATTTCATATTTTATTTTCTTTTAGGTTTAGGTTTAGGTTTAGGTTTTAGTTTAGGTTTTTATTTTATTTTATTTATTTTATTTTATTTTAGTTTAGGTTTATTTATTTATTCTATTTTTAGGTTTTATTTAGTTTAGGTTTAGCTTTTTAGCTTTTTAGGGTTTAGGGTTAGTTGAGGGTTTAGGGTTAGTTGAGGGTTTCGGGTTTAGGATTTAGGTTTTAGGGTTTTAGGTTTAGGGTTTAGATTTAGGGTTTAAGGTTTAGGGTTTAGGTTTAGCTTTAGGGTTTAGGTTTAGGTTTAGGTTAGCATTGATTTTAGTTTAGGGTTTAGGGTTTTAGTTTTCTTTTTAAGAACAAATTCATATTATTTCTTCTTTTAATTTCATCAACCAAGTAACACACCAAGTTTTCTAAGAAACAAGCGATGACATAGATAAGCACCATAGAAAATAAAACCCTTCAATAAGTCTCTACTAAAGACACAATTCCATAAGCGACATATTGGATCGGTCATTCTTCAATTCTCCAGTTCCATCAGAACCACCTGTGTCGGTAGGATCCATCATATCTCGATCTCTCCCCTAACACCACCATGCCTATAACCTCATTCTCTCTCCATAGCACCATAGCCACCACCTCCATATCCATAGCACCTCCAAATCCCCCCACCACCATGATGCTGCTCCCTTTGCCTCCACCGCCATATCTAGATTGAGCTTGTTTGATGGTGATGTTCCTACCGTCAAAGTTCTTCCCATTCTTAGGGTTTAAGTTTTTTAGGTTTTATGGTTTAGGTCTATATTTTAATTTATTTAGTTACTTTAGGTTTAGGTTTAGGGTTTGGGATTTAGGGTTTAGGGTTTAGGGTTTATGGTTTAGGATTTATGGTTTTAGGGTTTATGCTGTTAGGGTTTAAAGCTTAGGGTTTATGCTTTTAGGTTTAGGATTTTAGAGTTTAGTGTTTAGTGTTAAAGGTTAGGGTTTAGGGTTTAGGGTTTAGTGTTTTTGCTTTAAGGTTTAGTGTTTTGAGGGTTTAGGGTTTAGGGTTTAAGGTTATAGATTTAGTGTTGTTTTTTAGGAGCTTAGGTTTTAGGGCAAGGAGTTTATAGTTTAGGAGTTTAGGTGTAGGGTTAGGAGTTAGGGTTTAGGTTTAGGGTTAGTTTAGTTTAGGGTTTAGGTTTAGGTTTAGGTTTAGTAGGTTTAGGGTTTAAGATTTAGGGTTAGTTTAGGGTTTGGGTTTAGTTTAGGGTTTAGGATTTAGGGTTTAGGATTTATTTATTTAAGATTAAGTTAATGTAGGTTAAAGTTTATTTAGTTTATTTTATTTATTTTAGTTTATCTTATTTTTTATTTTATTTAGGTTTATTTTTTACTTAGTTTAGTTTATTTATTTTAGTTTAGGTTTTTTATTTTAGTTTATTTTTAATGTTTAGGTTTAGGTTAAAGCTTATTTTTTTGTTGAGTTTCATTTTTTTATTTTTTTAAGATTAGGTTTTATTTTTAATTTTTAGGTTTAGGTTTAGGTTTTTATTTTATTTTTTTAGGTATAGGTTTTAGGTTTTTATTTTAAGTTTATTTTTAGGTTTTATTTTTTAGTTTAGGTTTAGATTAATTTTTAATTTATTTTATTTTATTTAGTTTTTGTTTAGGTTTAGGTTTAGTTTATTTTAGGTTTAGGTTTTATTTAGTTTAGTTTAGTTTATCTTAGTTTAGGTTTAGGATAATTTTATTTTTAGTTTAGGTTTAGTTTTTTTTAGTTTAGTGTTTAGGTTTTATTTTTTATTTATTTTTAGGTTTTATTTTTAGGTTTATTTTTTAGGTTTAGGTTTTTATTTAGCTTTATTTTATTTTATCTTAGATTTATTTTTTTTATTTTTTATTTTTTTTTATTTATTATATTTAGGTTTTATTTCTAGTTTAGTTTAGGTTTTAATTTATTTTATTTTATTTTTTATTTTTTTTTTATTTTATTTATTTTCTTTTTAGCTTTAGGTTTTAGTTTATGTTTTATTTTATTTTATTTTTCATTTTATTTTGGTTTAGGTTTTTATTTATTTATTTTAGGTTTTATTTAGTTTAGGTTTAGGTTTTAGCTATTTATTATTTATGGTTTTTATTTTAGGTTTATTTTTAGGTTTTATTTTTTAGTTTAGATTTAGATTTATTTTTAGTTTATTTTATTTCTTTAGTTTAGGATTTAATGTTTAGGTTTATGATTTATTTAGTTTAGTTTAGTTTATTTTAGTTTAAGTTTATTTTATTTTATTTTGTTTATTTTATTTTTATTATTGATATGTTTATATTTTTAGTTTAGGGTTTGGGTTTTATTTATTTTTTTATTTTTAAGTTTTATTTTTAGGTTTATTTTTTAGGATTAGGTTTTTATTTAGTTTTTATTTTATTTTTTAGGTTTATTTTATTTTTATTTTATGCTTAGTTTTTATTTAATTTAGATTTTTCATTCTTAGGTTTATTTTATTTTTTAGTTTTGATTAGGTTTTTATTTATTTTATTTTAGTGACTTTTTATTTATTTTATTTTATTTTAATTTTAGGTTTAAGTTTTTTATTAGGTTTTGTTTTTATTTTATTTTATTTAAGTATACAATTTTTTATTTATTGTATTTTTTAGTTTTATTTAGGTTCATGGCTTAAAGTTTAGGGTTTAGGGTTTAGGGTTTATGGTTTTAGGGTTTAGGGTTTGAGGGTTTAGGGTTTAGGATTAAGGTTTAGTGTTTAAGGTTAGGGTTTAGGGTTTATGGTTTAGGGTTTAGTGTTTAGGCTTTAGGGTTTAGTGTTTTTTAGGTTTTAGGGTTTAGGTTTAGTTTAGGTTAGTTAGTTATAGTTTAGTTAGGGTTTAGGCTTTAGGTTTTAGTTTTAAGGTTTAGGTTTATAGTTTAGGGTTAGGGTTTAGGTTTAGCTTTAAGATTAAGTTTAAGTTTAGGTTTATTAGGTTTAGGGTTAGTTTAGGTTTAGGGTTAGAGTTTAAGGTTTAGGTTTAGGGTTTAGAGTTTAGGTTTAGGTTTAGGTTTAGGTTTTATTTTAGGGTTTAAGGTTTAGGGTTTGGGTTTAGGAGAGAATTTGTTGATATAATCAACTTGTATTTTAAATTTTGATGATGTTAAAGGGAGAGAAAAATTAATGTTGGAATATCACAAATGATGTTGATTTTAATTTTATTTTTCGGATATGTATTTATTGAGGGGAAAAACCTTTATAATATAATTTTACCCTTAACACAAACATCAATTTGTCATGATAAAATATTGGGAGATTGTTAAGATTACATTTTATATCTCTCACCATTTGATTTGATGATAACAAATCTTGTGTAATAAAGATTAATATTTTCTTTGTAGGATGAATTATACAAATTAATCATTATGATTATCATTATTAATTTAATGTTTTATAGATAAAAAATATATTTTCATAAAGTTGTTAACTATTTATTTAAGATATTTCAAGAAATTCATCAGACTCAACTTGCTTCATTAAATCGAGAAAGTCATATCAGTTTGGACAAGGGTTATTTGAAAATTTTCATAGGACTTGTAAAATAAAATAAATTAAAGCTCACAAAAAATGAAATTTTTTGAATTATTTTCATCTTGTTTATTTTGATTTTTAAAATGTTTTGCCATATTTAATTTACATTATTTTCCAATTTTCGTGAAATTATTTTATGGATAATTTGACTACTTGCACTTAGTTTAGCCTTATCCATTACATCTAAACTTGAGTTTAGTTCATTTATTTCTTCTTCAATCAATTTTCATACTTATAATAATTTATATTCATTTATTTTAGCATGAGAATTAATTTATTAGTTAATTATCCAAAGTACCCTTATTGAGATTAAAAGTTTAAAGGAGAGAATACTAATATTATAAGTAAATTAAATGACATATCTTTTGTTTACAACTTTTAGTTTCCCTCATGCTTTACATTCAAATCCATTCATGTCATTGCAATATTTATGAAACTCACATACTTTAAATTATTGTGGATCTAACATGCATGTTAGTTTATTCTTAAAATTAAACCTAGAAGTTATAATTCATTTATGTATGCTTTGCCCAATGTTATATGTACTTTTTATTGTAGGCAAGTTTCATATGTTTGTTCATTTAGGAGATCAATATAATTAAATGCTTCATCTTTGTGCATTTGGATTCCTAAGGGAACTAAGTTGCATTGTCCATCATCTACTTATTAAAATATTTGTAATGCTACTACTATTAGTAGATCTAAGATTTCTTGGATACCAAAATCTAGGAAATGAATTGTATTATAGGATTGTCTTCATGATAGACTAGTGAAGACAAGTCATTAATTCGGTATACAAAGCAACATTTAATTATAATAGTATACAAGAAGGAATAATATGAGGTAACATATTTTATTATTCATTAATACCTTCCTTACATGTATTTAGGTCTTATGATTAGTTATGTTTCATTCATGTCTACTTTAGTTAAACTTCATATTTTTATTTTTTTTAATGAATGAGTTGTTTTAAAATATGATTTGAAAATAATTCTATAAATCACATGAAATCCATATTTTAAATATTATTTGACTTATTTTGGAATAATATTTACATAGACTTTATGAGTTTTACATTATTTTACCAATGAATTCTTTAGATTCAATTTTTTTTTTTTTTTAAATTCGTGATAAGAAAATTTAGTTGCTACCCTATGTAGATCTTTAATCTTTTAAGTTTGGGATCACTTCTATTTTTTATTTTTTGTTTTATATTTTTATTTTGTTTTGTTTATATTTTGTTTCAAAGTAAAACATATTTGATGGATATTATTATTTTTTAAAACACTCTAAACATCTAAAAGCAGTTTTTAAGTGTTTTTAAAAATAATGTTATTGGTTTTTAAAAATAAAAAAACATAAAAAACACATCAAACAAACATGTTTTATAGATATCATAAAAAAACATAATTAGTTTATAGTTTTGAAGATAATATGCTTACATAATTGATATTTACAATTTTATAAGTGATTTGATTATGCCCCTTTAATATATTTTAATTTTTTTGTTAGTTTATTGATTTTATCAAGCTTATTCATATGTTTTGTGATCCAAGGTCAATATGCTTAATTTGAAACTCATCATTTCTTGGTATAGTTTATGATTATTAATTTGCCTTAGCTTATGTTAAAAAATGGATATGATTCATAAATTAGCTTTTATGCATTAAATTGGAACAAATATAAAATTAGCTTTATGAATCATTTTGAATGATTAGAAATTTGCTTGTAATATCTATCTTCATTATTCATGAAAATCTATAATTTTAGCCTTTATTCTAAATTTAACATTTGATACAATTGCATTTGATTTGATGATAAGATAATTTTAGTTGGTATCTTAAGTTATCATTACTTACAAAACATTATTCATTTTTATTAACTAAGTTGTAGAATATAAAAAAAATTATTTTAGAAACATGTTGGTATTTTTCTTATGCATAATTGTATATTTTCATCGCATGTGACATTTGCCTTCATTTAAATGTCTAATCAAAGTTAGTTTCATATTTTAAAAATACAAATTGGTTAACATTAAACATGAGATAATATCAAGCATGTTAATTATTATTTATCTTTATCAGCACATGCTTAATTTAATTCTAGAACTAATTGGGAGAAATTTGTTGATATAATCAACTTTTTTTTTAATTTTTGATGATCTAAGGAGAGAAAAATTAATGTTGGAGAATATCACAAATGATGTTGATTATAATTTTATTTTATCAGATATGCATTTATTGATGGGGAGAAAAATCTTTATAATATAATTTTTACCCTTCACATTAACATCAATTAGTCATCATAAAATAGGCGGAGATTGTTAAGAATACACTTTATATCTCTCACCATTTGATTTGATGATAACAAATCTTTTGTGATAAAGATTAACATTTTCTTTGTAGGATGATATATTCATATTAATCATTATGATTATCATTATTAATTTAAATTTTTATAGATAAAAAGTATATTTTCTTAAATTTACTCATTATTTATTTCAAGTGTTTCAAGAAATTCATTGGACTCAACTTGCTTCATCGGAAAGTCATATCAGTTTAGATAGGCTATTTGAGAATTTCCATAGGACTTGTAAAATAAAATAAATTAAAGCTTCAAAATGAATATATTTGCTAAAATTATTTTATCTTATTTATTTTATTTTTAAAATATTTTCATATTTAATTTACATTATTTTACAATTTTTTATGAAATTATTTCTTAGATAATTTAATTACACTTAGTTTAACCTTATCCATTGCATTTAAACTGAGTTTAGTTCATTTATTTCTTATTGAATCAATTTTCATACTTATAGTAATTTGTATCCACTTATTTTAGCATGAGAATTCATTTAATTTTATCAAAGTACCCTTTTATTTTAGGGTTTCGATTTTAGGTTTTAGGGTTTAGGGTTTAGGGTTGTAGGTCTAGGGTTCAGGGTTTAGGGTTTGTTTTAGGGTTTAGGTTTTAGGGTTTAAGGTGTAGGGTTTAAGGTTTAAGGTTTAGTGTTTTTTTTTAAATTAGGTAAACCAATAGGTTTTGGTTTTTTTAGATTATTTAGTTTATTTTTTATTTATTTTAGTTTATTTTATTTTTTATTTTTATTTAACTTTATTTTTAATTTTTATTTAGCTTTTTTTAGGTTTGTTTAT
This sequence comes from Cymbidium sinense, assembly GCA_021442155.1. Classification (NCBI taxonomy): domain Eukaryota; kingdom Viridiplantae; phylum Streptophyta; class Magnoliopsida; order Asparagales; family Orchidaceae; genus Cymbidium; species Cymbidium sinense. Next base: position 29,609 of record JAKCPB010001669.1, read on the forward strand.
TTTAGTTTAGGTTTTTTTATTTTAGATTCATTTTTAGGTTTAGGTTTAGGTTTATATATATATTTTAAAGTTTAGGTTTATTTTTTTCAGCTTATGTTTATTTTTTTTCTAGGTTTAGGTTTAATTTTTTATTTTTAGGTTTAGGGTTAGGCTTTAATTTTATTATTTTAGCTTTAAGTTTTAGTTTTTATTTTAGGTTAATTTTAGGTTTATTTTTTGGTTTAGGTTTTATTTATTTTAGTTTAGTTTATTTTATGTTTTTTGGTTTAGGTTTATTTTATTTTTATTTTATTTTAGGTTTAGGTTTAGATTTTTTATTTTTTTATTTATTTTTAGTTTATTTTAGTTTATTTTTAGGTTTTATACTTTTTATTTTATTTTATTTTAGGTTTATTTTCTTATTTTTCATTTAGTTTTATTTTATTTAGGTTTTTTGCTATTTTATTTCTTAATTTAGTTTAGGTTTTATTTTATTTATTTTAGTTAAGTTTTATTTTATTTATTTTAGTTAAGTTTTCATTTTTTATTTTATTTTATTTTTAGGTTTAAGTTTAAGTTTAGGTTTAAGTTTTATTTTAGATTTTTATTTTTTTTATTTTTTTATTTTATTTAGGTTTAGCTATATTTATTTATATTTTTTAGGTTTTATTTAGTTTTGGTTGAGGTTTTTAGGTTTTTAGGGTTTAGGGAATAGGGTTTAGGGTTTTAGGGTTTAAGGTTTAGTGTGGGTTTAGGGTTTAGGGTTTTAGGGTTTTAGGGTTTAGGGTTTAGGGTTTATGGTTAGGGTTTTTTCAAATTATTTTATTTTTTTTATTTTTAGGGTTTTGGATTTAAGTTTTAGGATTAGGGTTTAAGTTTTAGTTTAGGGTTTAGGGTTTTTTGTTTTTTTTAACAAAGAATAAATTCAAATTCAACATTTCTTCTTTTTGATTTTTCAAGTAACACACCAAGTTTTTAAGACACAAGGTTAAAAAATGAGCATACAACAACAACAACAATTTAGTTAATCCCACTAGGTGGGGTTACATGAATTTTTATTTTATTATTGTAAATTCTCATTTAAATCAAGTATACTAAGATCATTTTTATACATCTTAACAAGTCTTTTTAGGTTTCCTTTCTTAACATAAAATCTAATGCATACTCTTTAATTAGGTTTAGGTAGTGCTTTATGTGGCCAAACCATCTAGTGACTCTCCTAATCTTATCTATTTTCCAATTTTTTATATACTCATTTTGCATTTCTAGAGTAAAGCCACTCATCCACTAAGCATCCTCATCTTAATATTTAACTTAGTCTTATGTTTCTCTTTTTTTTATTATTATTTTAAGTAATTAGGTCTTACCACCATAAAATTTTTCCTTAAGTTTAAGTGGAACTTTTATCACATAATAGTAGATGCTTACTTCAATCCAACTTGAATTTAATAACATCTATCTATTTCACCATCATTTTACAATGAGCCTAAATATTTGAAACACTCACTCTTATTAATGACTTGTTCATAATGTTCTAGAACTTTACAACTAAAATTACACTCATATATTTTTAGATCTACTAAAATGAAAGCGTTTAGGGTTTGACCTCCATAATTCAAGTTTTTGGACTCCTTCTAGTCTTATCAACAAGAAGAATGTCATTAGCATACATCAAGGTACATCTTCTTGTAAATGCCTAAGAACATCCATAACTAAAGTTTAGATAAGGGCTTAGGTTTGATGTAATCCAATTGAAATAGTATTTTTAATCCTCCTTGTGTTTGGACAAAGTATTAGTATACATATTTAATGACTTGAATATAATTTAACTCCTTTCTATTCTAGAACTCTAGAACATCTCTTGAAACTTTATCATAAACTTTCTAAATCAATAAATATTTAGATCCTCCTTACTTTCTCTAGTCTAGAATTAACAAATGTATGACATCCATAGTAGATCTTGAGGTTTGAAACTTTTGTATCACATCATAACCTATAGTTTTTTAATTTTAATGTATGTTAACTTAATTTTCTATTTTCTTTTATTCTTAAATATAGGAACCAACAAACTCTTTCTTCATCTAGCATCTTTTTTAGTCTTTAAAATGACATTAGATTTGTTTAGAAATTACTTGATCTTAAACATTTCATATTATATTTTAGGTTTGCTTTCCACATTTTATTTTCTTTAGCTTTAACTTATTTACTTTAGGTTGAAATTTTATTTTTTTTTTGGTTTAGGTTGCTATCATACTTTCGCATCCCTCATTGAAAAAGTTTATCAAAATACCTCATCCACCTATTTTCAATATCCTTTCTAAAAAAGCATTTAATTATTTTCATCTTTAATACACCTCACTTGAACTATGTCTTTACTTCTCCTATCTCTTTGGTTGGCTAACTTATACATACATCTTTCACCTTCTTTGGCATCTAATCTATTGTATAAATCACTAAAACTAAATTTTTTTGCATCATATATCGCTTTCTTAGAATCTCCACAGGCCACTTTATATATTTCCAAAGGTCCGAGTTTTTACATCTAAACTAAGTTTTATAACAATACTTCTTATTTTTTTAACTTTTCTTGCACACTCTGACTCCACCACCAACTATTCTTATTAAAAGAAGCTTTTCCTTTTGATTCCCCAAGCACATCTTTAGCAACTTATTAATTTCACTTGCTATTTTTTTTCCCACATAATGTTAGCTTCCTCATGAACATCCCAAATTCTAATCTCTTGGCTTGCTCTTAAAAATATTTTTATTTGTGTTCTTTAAGTGTCCACATCTAATTCTAGGACAATAATTTGGTTTATTTTTCTCTTACAACCTTTTCATCTTAAAATCTAAAACTAACAATCGATGTTGGGTACTTAGATTTTACTTGGAATGATCTTACAATCTCTAAACGATCTATTTTTCTTATCGAAAATAATCAACTGTTTTTACTAGATCCATTTTTATAAGTAATAATATGTTCATCTCTTTTCTTAAATAAAGTGTTAGCAACTACAAAAATCATAAGCTAAAGCAAAATCTAATATAGTCCTACCTTCTTCATTAGTCACTCCAAATCTATAACCACCATGAATACTTTTAAAATCTTCTACCACTCTACCAACATGTCCATTTAAATCTCCTCCAATAAATACTTTTTCTTCAAGAGGTATCTTTTGTATTAATCCCTCTAATTCATTCCAAAAATTTTCTTTTGCTCTTACCTCAAAATCTTGAGGAGCATAGAACTTATAACATTGAAAATAATCTTAGTATCAACAATAATCTTTAAAGCTATAATTCTATCTCCACATCTATTAATATTTATAACATTATCCTTCAAACTTTTATCTATAATCACACCTGCACCATTTCTAGTTTGACTTTTACTTGAATACCAAAGTTTAAAACCTAAACTATCAATCTCCTTGGCCTTCTCCCCAACCCATTTAGTTGAACACATAAAATATTTATCTTTCTATGAACCATAATATCTATTAATTCCATTAATTTACTTATAAGAGTACCTATATTCCAAGATCCTAACCTAATTCTAGTTTCATGGAATAACTTCTTTTCTCGCATCCATCCATAATGTGGGAACCCTTGCTTATTTAACACTGCACTCGGGCATCGATGTAGTGGCTCTAGCAAATTTTTCACTGTATTCAAGCCATACAGCACGTCACTTCCATGGGATGCCTTATCATTAACACAATGATTTAAAGGATTCATATCATGAATATTTTGACAAGTTTTACGCTGGCTCTCAACTACCTAACGTAATCCTCCACTTTTCACATCCGGACATGGGACCGGCAATGGTAGTGTTAAACTACAATCGTCTTTACTATAAAGACACAGTTCCATAAGCAGCAGATCGAATCAATCGTTCTTCAATTTCTCCGCCATCGAACCACCGCCTCTTGAGTAGCGGATCACTAACATATCCCATCTCTCCCTTTGCCACCAAAGATGGATGTAACCTCGTGCACCTCCCACCTCCATAACCAACACTACTCCGACCACCACCTCAAGATCCCCCACCACCATTGAGATAATAGCCGCCTCCGTCTTCTCTTCTACTGTGAGATCTAGACTGAGCCTAGTTGATGGTGATGTTCTTGCCATCAAGGTTCTCCCATTGTTATGGTTTAGGTTTCTTAGGTTTTAGGGTTTATGTTTATTTTTTAATTTATTTAGTTACTTTAAGTTAGGTTTATGGTTTGGCGTTTAGGGTTTAGGGTTTAGGGTTTAGAGTATTAGTGTTTCTACTTTTAGGGTTTAAGGTTTAGGGTTTTAAGGTTTAGGGTTTAGGGTTTTTTAGGTTAGTTTAAGGGTTTATGGTTTAGGGTTTAGGGTTTAGATTTAGGGTTAATGATTTTTTTGTTTAAAATTAAGTAAACTAGTAGGTTTAGGTTTATTTAGTTTATTTAGTTTATTTATTTATTTTAGTTTATTTTATTTTTTATTTTTATCTAGATTTATTTTTTATTTTTATTTAGTTTAGTTTATTTATTTTTGGTTTATTATTTTAGTTAAGGTTTTTTAGTTTAGTTTTAAATTTATTTTTTAGTTGAGTTTTATTTTTATTTTTATTTTATTTTTCAAGTGTAGGTTTAAGTTTTATTTTATTTTAATAGGTTTAAGTTTTAGGTTTATTTTTAGGTTTTATTTTTAAGTTTAGGTTTAGGTTTATTTATAGTATAATTTATTTTATTTATTTTGGTTTAGGTTTAGGTTTAGGTTTTATTTATTTTAGTTTAGTTTATTTAGGTTTATTTATTTTATTTTATTTAGGTTTTTTAATTTAGGGTTTAGGTTTTATTTTAGGTTTTATTTAGTTTTATTTATTTTATTTTAGGTTTATTTTATTTTTATTTTAGGTTATTTTTATTTTATTTAGGTTTTTTTTTTTTTTTAGTTTTTATTTATTTTAGTCTTAGCTAGTTTTTTTTTAGGTTTATCTTTATTTATTTTATTTATTTATTATTTTTTTTTTATTTATTTATTTTAGGTTTTATTTAGTTTAGGTTTAGGTTTTAGGTTTTAGGTTTAGGGTTTAGGGTTTGGGTTTGGGTTTTAGGGTTTAGGGTTAGATTTTGGGTTTAGGGATTAGGTTTAGGGTTTAGGGTTAATGTTTAGGGTTTAGTGTTTAAGATTTTTGGGTTTAGGGTTTAGGGTTTAGGGTTGTAGGTTTAGGGTTAGTTTCACGGTTTAAGGTTTAGGGTTAGGCTTCTTTATTTATTTTTATTATTTTTTATTATTTTTATTTTTTTAAATTAAGTAAACTGGTAGGTTTATGTTTATTTAGTTAATTTTTTATTTATTTTAGTTTATTTTATTCTATATTTTATTTTTATTTAGTTTAGTTTATTTATTTTAGTTTATTTTTTTTTTAGGTTTATTTTTTTTAGTTTAGTTTATTTTTTATTTATTTTTTTTAAGTTTATGTTTTATTTCTTAGGTTTAGGTTTAGGTCTAGGTTTTTATTTTACTTTTTTAGGTTTAGGTTTTAGGTTTTTATTTTTGGTCTATTTTTAGATATTATTTTGTAGTTTAGACTTAGGTTTATTTTTAGTTTATTTTATTTTATTTAGTTTAGGGTTAGGTTTAGTTTAATTTAGGTTTAGGTTTAGATTTTATTTATTTTAGTATAGTTTATTTTAATTTAAGTTTAAGTTTAATTTATTTTATTTTAGGTTTTTTTTAATTTAGTGTTTATTTTTTATTTATTTATTTTTAGTTTTAGGTTTTTATTTAGTTTTTTATTTTATTTAGGGTTTTTTCCACCATCCTTCAAGATCTTTGATGATAGTGGGAACCCACGATAACACATTGCACACTTTAAAGCTATCTACTGCAACACCAGTGGTAGCAACGTAGTTCTCTTCCACCCTTTCGTTAGCAGTCTATTAGTTATTGCATTTGATTGGTACGACAAACTGCCCAATGGTTCGATGAAGAATTTTCTTGAGTTGGAGCACCTCTTCATTAAGAGGTTTCCTAGAGCTCAGTAGAGGGTGACCGTAGGTGACCTCATTGTAGAGAAATAGAAACTCAACTAGTCCCTTATTTATTACATTCTCAAGTGGTGCAACCTGAGCATGAAATGCGAACCACAACTATCCGTACAACATGCCATTGAGATTCTTCTCAAGAATATCTATGGCCAATCGCCTTCATGCTTAAGGGCTTTACCATCAAAACATTCGAGAAATTAATCAACACGCTAGCTAGCCTACAAGAGAAAGCCAAATAGTTACTCTTTCCCGACCAGTCATCTAGGCCCAAGCCGTAGAAGGTGTTTGAGAAGAAGCCATAGACAATTATGTCAGTGGATAGAGGGAAGCAGCCAACCAAAGTGTAGTATGAGAGACTACTAGCTTAACAACCTCCTTTGCCACCTCCTTTTCCACCACCTCATCCATCATGCCAACCACTGTAGCTGCACAATGATAATTTCCACCACCTCAGTAGCCTACCTAGTAGCGGTATTCATATTCATAGCCAGGTAGATACATTCCACCTACTCTTATCGATAGATTGAATAAGCCATATTCATTCAAGAGGTAGTTAGGAAAATCTTTAAGAATCTCTTAAAGAAACCTAACTTTAGGCCTAAGAGGTCAAAGGAAGTGGGCAAGAGCGATGATCTAGCTATGCCCCTACCACCACATGGTAGGTCGTGTCTTAGAGGATTGTATCACTTTTAAGGACTAGCTTGAGTGCAGTTATAATTTGGGAGCCATAGTTATCCCAAAGGAATATTAGAAACTACCATCCGGTTCTATTAGAGTAATCCTTGAGGATCCTTGTGATCCTCTTACGAGCAAAGAAGGTTAGGATATCTCCCTATCCTAAATTTCTAAGAAGATCATTTCTAAAGTCAAGAAGCTTTCCTTGCAGGTCCTGAAGTAGCTCAAACCTCCAACACTAAGGAAGGTTTCTAGTTACAAAGGACAACTTAGGGAGGGTGACCCAACAACGGATAGCTCGCTTCCTGATAGATTAGTAGCCACCGCCCAAGTCCGGTACTCCCTCCACCATTGCAGCTACCACCTCTTTTGCTTGCTCCTTGTCTACTGGTAGGAGCATTGTATCTGTGGATAAGTGAACTAAATCCCTTACTCTGCTTACTTTACTTGATTTCTATCATGTACCTCCACCCAAAAAAGAAATTAATGAAGAAGGCTGATTATACTTATATATTATCTATTTCTAATCCTCTTAATTTTATATCTATTGAAAGCTCTCTGTGTCTAAATAAAAATAATAGATATAGTAGTTCTGATCCTTTCTTTTCTTATTCTAAGTCAGACTATCCTTCTCTCAATCAATCAATCACCTCTTGAGATTGACTTGGAGTCAACTGACTCCGAGGATCCCATAGAAGAAGCCGTAGGTATGCCTGATGAGAAGGTAGAACTTTTCACAAACTCATCAATTCAAGAAGTCACTGAAGTCAACCTATGTAGTGGCAAAGTTCTACCTCTTAGGGTAGCACCTCGATAAGGGTAAGCAAGTCATTGGTTCCGTGAGCATATAGCCCCTCCATAGGATGCTCCACCCATGGATACTTGTGGATGACTAAGCCAGAGTTGATTATAATGTCCTAGCTCACCTTACAAATTTTCCAGCTAAGTGAAGCATAAACGACACCCTTGTCTTTTCCAAATAGATGAGGGATCTAGTGATATGCTTAGCTTAGCTGATCGCTACTAAAGAGGAGGCATGCCACTCAAAGGAAATATTAAGAGTTACATTCAGCGATGAAGACTTAATCTTAGGGACAACCGACCATAACTTCCTCTTTACATTATAATGGATGTTGGCAGATACAGGCTATCCAGAGTTCTGGTTGACCCAGGTGTATCAGTCAACATTATGAGTCTAAGAATCCTTACTAGTAGGGAGGGGGGGGGGTACTTTTTGAGGTGATTGGGTACAACATTGAGGTTTGATGTACTATCTCGAAAGATAGAGTCATCACCTCCTATAGTGAGCCTAATCATGTAATAAGGACTCCTAAGCCATGATGGGTCTTTTAATGTACCAGAGATTTTTCCCTTATTTTACATTGATGAATAAAGTAGGGCTTATATTAAACTAGGTTCTTAAGTTTCCTATGGAGGCAAGCCTCTATAGTTAATTATATCTTAGGAAATAAAATTTCCTAAGAATACTTTTGATTAAAGTAGAAAATTATCATCTCCAAATATTTCAAGGTTATACTATCAAAGGATCGGTTGTATTTGGAAAATAAATTAGCAAAGTTCAAGGACAAGATTTATTTTTGGAATCTAAATGAAATAAGTAAGAAATGGCCTAGTGAGCATTCTAATCTATCATATTATTGGGCTTTATAATTTTGAAGTTGAGGAGATTTATATGTTTTGAGTTAAAATTTAATTAGATTACTAGGGCTAATAATCCACCAACATAAGGTTGTGGGAATGCCTAAGAGGTGAGAATTTATGCTCATAGCCCGAAAGAAATAGCTACCTCAGATCTTAAATCTTGAGATCTTTATTACAAGCTAAAGCTCGACCTAAATCTAAACGATAGGTGGACATAAGGGTTTACCTCCATAAGAGAGAATAAATTGTCCGACTTTTAGACTTATAAGCATTTGGAGTGGCTGCTAGTTAACTCCTCCTATGATTTTAAATCCATGTAGTTTGGTCTTATAAATTATAAGATAGCTAGGGTAGTTATTTAATTAGAAATAGACTCAAGTCCTAAACACACTCCCTAAGAGACTAGAGCATGAGTGTTATGAGCATATGACTTAATCTATAGATGCAAAATCTTTACAAATTTTATTTCATTTTAGACACTTCATTTTGACAGAAGCTTTAGGATTTATTATGCATAAATGCATGATAAAATAGGTTATGGGTCAAATCAGCTAGAAGAAGGTGTTCTCCACCACAAGGGATGCCCCCCATAGGTCAATCATTCTTTTATCATGTAAGGATGGAGATCCTTCATATTCAAGAGATAAAGAATATGCATGGATGATGTGAAACATACAACCTTACAGCTAAGGGATTGCTAAATCTTTTAATTATCTTATTTATGTCTTAGGATTTATGATGAGGTTATGAGTTGTTTAAAATTTAATTATGAGTGATTAGTTGGGTAGAAAAGTTATTTTTTAATCATATCCAAGCCACACATTAAAGCATCAACAATTTAAGAAATTATGAAAAGCATGCCTAATGCACAATGTAAACATAACATCAAATAATTATATAAAATATTAAAATAATAGAAGGCTGGTTCTATACAACCCAAAGAGAGAAAAGATGGGTAGCCGAGCTCTACCCTTACAAAACCTAGAATATGAAAGAATAATTATAATTGTATTAAATTCTATGGGGCGTCTTCTTTATTCATATCTCCATTTTTGATTTGGTTCCTTCCTTGATTTGGATGGTGCTTGCTTCAAAGGCATCACAGGATACCCTAGGACAAAGCCTTCTGGCCATTACTCATTCTAATCCCCCATGGCACTAATCCTATTTTGTATTGCAAAAATTATATTTATGTGGGAAAAGTAAATCTAACTACACCTCCATAATAGAGGTTAGCTAAATATACATATAATCCCAAGTAGTTGTATTTATATTTTGCACTTAGTACCCTACACATGGGTAACTAAGCCCACCTATCCTAACTTGGATATACTTAAGGATTTAAGAAACTTGCAAAAAAAGCATTCACATTTATTTTTAAGCATCCCTTAAGCATAATCCCCATAGAAACATGATTAGGCTAATATTGGCCTATTATCTAGTCTATGAAACATACATCCTAACATCCAATCTAAAATAATACAACATAAAACAAAACATACATCATATCATACACCATCCTAACTTAGATAAGTGGTGACTTAATTATAATGTATTGTATTAAGGTGGTAAGCCTTGTTAGGCATTAGTGTTGTATTTTCTAAGTATAGAAGAATTCAATTTAACATGAAAGGTTTAATTCACTTGAAGTAATTTAATTGATTTGAGAATTTTAATTTGTGTTTTCTTTTATTTCATTTAATTACACTTAGCAACTAAGTGTTATAAAGAGAGGAAAATAGGATGGCCCTCTTTCATCCCTTAAGTCACTTTCTAAAGTATATTAATTTGATTTAGTTCTCTTTAGTGAATGGCTTAATAAATGATTTAATTAATCCTAAGTTTAGGTTCACTTTAAATAATACTATTCAAAATGAAAGGCATCATAAGGATTAATTTAAATGAATTACTACCACATGACATATATTAAATCATTCCTTTCCATAACATGTAACATGCATGCATATGATTTAATCCTAAGTGTATCTATATATGCAACATATTTTACCACACTTAAATGATGAATGTATTTGTATGTCTAGAATTTATATTGAATTTTATTGAAATATTTAAACATATTAATTTAAAACTTTATCCAAATTCTTATACAAAAAGGACATAAATATGAAATTAAATAGGCATAACCTATTGTTAAACTAGGGAAGTGAGGTAATCAAATGACCTCCTTGGAGCTAGCTAAAGCCTTGTATTCTTGAGATGTCTAGACTATATACCCATTTGCATTCAAACATATGCAAATTCGTATACATGAACATAGGAAGTAAGCTCCAAATTATATGGATAATTAATTAAACAACTTAGCTAATTATGAATGCATGCAAATTTAATATAAAAATGGGATTTTCATCACTAATCACATATACATATACATGTACAAAGATATAGGCAAGTACATGTCATTGTTAAACCAAGGAAGTGAAGTAACCAAATGACCACCTTGGGGCTAACTAAAGCCTCGTATTCCCGGGATGTCTAGACTATATACTTTCTTTTCTTGGACACACATGGATGTATACATAAATGAGGGAAAAGAAAACCATGCAAAGAATGTATATAATTTTTGATTAAATCATTTATATATATGAATTAAAGCTCTATCTAAATTCTAATGTTGAAATACAGAAGAATGAAATCAAATGGTGCTATTATTAAACCAAGGAATTGAGGTAACAAAATGACCTCCTTGGGCTAGCTAAAGCTGATTCCCGGATGTCTAGACTATATACTAACATTCAATCTTATATAAATCAACACATGAATAGAGGAAAGAGAACTCAACATTCATACACTTAAGCTATAAGCACACATTTCTTATGTATTTATAACTAGCATCATAACACATATTATTATTCATTTATAAGCTTTTGAAAAATACATTTAGATTTAATAGTGATAATAGCCTCACATATATTAAATTAAATCAACACATGCAAGCTTACATAAAGGAAATCCATTTTATTTTACTTGATTTTAAAAGATGGATGCTTGAATTCAAATGACATACCAAATTTAACATGATTGGAAAGAGGACAATCAAATATAAGCATGTGATTCATTCAACCAAACTAGTTCTTAATGATAATCAAATAAAATAAGATTATTTAAAGCAAACCAAAGCTTCTTTATTAATTAAGTTTTGGATTTGATTTGATTTAAAGAGGAGAAGAGAAATCATCACATGATATTTTAAACCCACTCCCACATTAGTGATTTGATTTAATTTAAGGAAATGTAATTAAGTTGATTTTATGGGTTAGTTATGTTGAACTCTTAATTAGATGAATTAATTACCCTTACCTATGTCACCATAAAGTAATTTATTAAATAATTATGAGCCAACATGATATGCATGGAAAATAAACTTGCAATGATCCTAAGAAATAAATGGGGCTAAATGCAATTGGCTCATGATTAATAGTTAATTAGACTAAGGGACTTAATTAATTACTCTTATGGTTTTCCACACATGTGGACTAACCATAATTTCATTAAACTCCTTTAGGTTATTAAACACCTAAAGATCTACCCCATGATTTAATTAATTAAGGTCTGATGTGGTTATGATTTTAATTTTATTAAGTGATTTAATTAATTATTTAAATCTTTATTAATTTCATTTTAAAAGGGTGAAATGAACTTAGGAAAGGTCCCAACCTTATTCCTTAGTTCACTTACTATTGAACAATGATTAATAAACTTAATTAACCAATTTATTACTGTTCATGGGATTAATTAATCATTAATTAACTTAAAAGAGTAGATAAGGTTTAATTAGTCAATATTCTTAATTAAGTGAGCAATAAATCCCAAGAAAATCATGGGAGGTAGAGGTCATCCTAGTAAATTAACCCATAAAATTTAGGATTAATTGCTCAAGTAATTAAAAAGTAATTAAACTAATTAATTTTGTGATTAAACTTTAATTACTGTTCAAAATTAGTTAAGATCATTTTTAATTAATTCTCCTCTAAAATTCCTTTAAAATGAGTATTTATTTACATTTTTCATTTCTCTATGATTTTCTATGATTTTTAGAAGTTTCGGCCATTAAAAATGATTAATTAAGCCTAATCCTATTAGCGTCACATAGCGCATTGATGCAGTGCACTTTCCACGTGTTGTCGCACGATTGGCTACTTAAAACTTATCCGACTCAATGCCCACGTGGCTATGACAGACACACTTTCTCGTCTATTGTTTGATCTAAGATCGAATGACTATGATTAATCCCATAGCTTAATAGGATTAAATCAAATCAATGTATCTAATCATAATCGCCCATTCATCACAGAACGACGTGTGATCTAACATCACACGAGTGAGGGAGAATGGAGTATGTTCACCATTGCTCACTTGATCCAAGCTTACTAGAGTGCGGATCAACTCCAAAAGGATCCCACACCTTCACGACATCGATCATAAGAGATCCAACAGTCAAGATCACATGAGATGCAAGTTTTCTTCAAAAATCTCCAACCTATTTTTGGCTACGGATCAGTTTTGGAAGCATACCTCATCGGAGCTCAAGACCGATGGCTCAAATGATTGAGGAAAATTCATTTGGTGGAGACGAAGCTCTTTTGAGCAGCAATTGGATCAAATCCTCGATGTTCACATGAAAGGCCAAGAATCGATGATTTGGAGCTCAGTTTTGATCAAAGTCCCACCTCCGGTGCCCGAGAAGCTTGGGAGATGATTCATTCTTGCTCGATGATGTATAAGGAAGGTGGGTGCAAAGTAAATCTGAGTTTGACGGAGAAATGGGAATGTTAGGTCAAAAATTGGAGTGTACTATTTTGGGATGGACTGGAATGGAATTATTGATCGAGGAACAGCTTGGGAGCTTAGGAATGGCTCTAGCAGCGTATTGGGTAGCTAGGCTTTGAGAATTATTTGTGTGTGTTTGAGTGGAAATAAGGGGTGTATACCCCCTTCATCTCGATTAGATGATGGGATTGGGTTTGGCTTCTAGCTATGGATTTCAAATGTTCAAATGGGAAGGGTGAGGTGATTTCACCTCCCATGGGTCATTGCTGACCCAACCACCCCTTGGGTTAGGTTTGGCTAGGTGCCTAGTGGACCATTGGGAGATTACAAGTGGCTAAAATGGAAATGACCACTTATGGGTGATTTGTCTCATGTGATGCCCTTGACCCAAGGGTAGAATGATCATTTGGCATTGATTTGATTTAGGAAGATTTGAAATGAGCCAAAAGTGGGTTAACCCAAATTTCAAGTCATTTGGAGTTGATTTGGTTAGGTTTGGCTCAATTTGATTAATTTAGGTCAAATTGGGTTAGGTTGGGCCAGGTTGACCAATTGATCAAATTGGGTCAAACCAAGGGTTAGGTCAAGTTCAAATGATCATTTTAAATGTTTTGATTCAATTGGTTTGGTTTAGTTTCACTTAGATTTGATTTTGGCTCATTTGAATTCATTTGGGTCAAATGGGTTAAGTTGACCAATTTGACCAAATTAGCAAAATTAGCTTGGATTGGATGTTTATTTGGGTTTAGTTTACTAATTGAAGATGATTGTAGGCTTTGATTTCAATTAATTTGGATTTAGTTTTGATTTAGGCCAACTTGGACCTTTAGGTCAATTTGGGGTAGTCAATTGGGTTCAATTGATCATGGCTTTAGTCAAGTTCAACCAATTTGGAATGAATTTGAATCATTGGTTGCAATCAATTTGGTTTATATTTTGATTTGACCTAATTTGGTATTTTTAGGTCAATTTGGATCAACATGGGTCAAGAGGGCCAATTGGGTTTGGTTTGACTTGGTCAAGTTATATTCAAATATTAATTTTGATTTGGAAATGAATCATTAGTTTCAAGGATTTGGCTTAGGTAATTTGGCTAGTTTGGGTTCATATGGGTTAAGGGTTGACTTGGTTTGACCTAATTTGTGATAAATTGATCAACCTAGGGTGATCAACAATCATGATGGGGGTTTTGATGGCTTGGTTCAATCTAATTTGGTAGGATTAGAACTTGGCTCAAATAGGACAAATTGGCCACTTTGGGTTTAGTTGGCTTGATTTTGGGTTGAGTTTTATTTAGTTGAGTTTATATATAGATTTGATATATAAATTCAAATTGGCTTGGGTTCAAATGAGTTCATTTGAACATTTCAAGTCAAAAGGGTTAAGTTGGGTTTGACTTGGATTAATTTTGGTTTGGCTTGATGATTATATATTTTTAATTTATATTTGTGAATATAATTGAAGGTATGATTGATTCATGAGAAAATAAATTGAATTTGGGTTTTGGAACGAAGGAATTTGGCTAAGTCCATGGAGTTAGGTCATGTGGCTTAAGTTTTGATTTTGATACGTTTTGATTTTATTTTGATGATTTAAATGCATATTCCATTTAAAATTATTAAGATGATTGAAAATATGATTGATTTGTGAGAAAATCAAAGTTTGAATTTATTTAAGATTTGGCTATCCATGGATAGGTCATATGGCTTAGGAAGGGTTTTGATTTAATTTGATTTAGTTTGATTTAGTTTTGATCATTTGAATGTAATAGGATTAAATATATAAATTGATTATGAGAAAAATCAATTTATGTTGGATTGATTTATATTAAGATTTGGCTATGTCCATGGGATAGGTCATATGGCTTTAGAAGGGTTTCAAGTTTGGATTTGATCATGGGCTTCAATCATTTGGTTTTGGAATTTGGGTTTGGATTTGGATTTGAATTTGATGTTTGATTTGAACTTGAGGTTTGTTTTGAGAAGGTGAACATGGCTTGGATTTGGGTTGTATGGTAGGTGGATTATCCTATCCTAAGTCATAACCTAATCTATGGTTAACCCTTCTAAGTCATTAGGCTTAGGTTAAGTTTTTACCTAATTGTTAGAAGTGTCTTATGACTAAGTCTTAGTGTCAGAAAACATCTAATTCTAAGATGGGAAGATTAAATTCGCACTTTAAAAGTGAGGTTAACATGCCTTAGGCTCCATAGTGTTGCCCTTGGAGATAAATGATTGGAAGACCGAAGCCAAGTTCCACACTCAGATACATCTTTCAACGCTTTGCTTGGGAGAGCATGGATACATGAGAATAATATAGTTCCATCCTCTCTACATTAGTGTACAAAGTTTGTGAGATGTGGGATCGTCTACTGTGTCAAAGGAGATCTCAAGCAATTTATAGTTCATGAGGTTGGCATATATGAGGATGTGACTTACTACCTCCCTAAAAATCAACAAGTCTATTCTCGCAAACTTGCCAAAGTTTAGAAATAAAAGAAAAACAAAAAGAAAAAGAAAAAGAAAATAAAAGAGAATGAAAAAAAAAACAAAAGGGAGCGAAAATAGACTTGGAGATGGGAGTGGAGCCTAATATTATATTCCACCCACAGTTTATTACTCCATTTGAACATATGGGTAGGATGACCTAACATCCACCAAGCAGAGAAAAAGGCTAGTACAAGGGTAGTCCTAGGGGTGTAAAACTTCCTTATTGGCCACCCAATAGAAGATATGTCCCCGTTACTAGGAATACACCTACTATCTATATAGAGTTAGAATCAAGTTCATAAGATGCATCTTATATGGTTAGCACACGCCTCTTCTCGTAGATTCCCTTGAGGTGACACTTGAGGATAGCGATGAAGATCGGCTCCAATGCAAAGCATAAGTGTATCCAAGTCTATATGTGAAATAGCATCATTGGGAACCTTAACTCAAACCCACTTTTGTTTCAAAAGCGAGGGTTTGGTGAAGCCCCAAGTCATCTACATGACTTAGAGGTTATATTCCACTTTAATTTTGCATCCTTTGACAAGTGCTTAATGACATCTTCCCAATAGTTGGATATAAAGCATCTTTGATATAAGCTCTAGAATGATAATTGAGTTAAACTTTTACTAGAATTTTAATATTGCCTAGATTTTCTAATTTATTTGGTCACAACAAACCCAAGGAGTTTCTCTGCTACTATACACTGGGGTTCATTTTAAAATTGTCTTAATTATTCAAAATAACTCTCAAGTCAATATCTCTTTTCTATTTTGACCATAAGATCATCGACATAGCACTCAACTTGATGATAAATGAGTTCATCAAAGATTAGTCAATAAACGCTAGAATATAACACCGATATAAGAAAAGGCATGACCTTATAGTAATAGATTCTAATCAGGGTTCTAAAAGTAGTGTTTCTTTTATATTTAGGGGCCATCTTTATTTAGTTATATCCAGATGAACTCTCCATGGAAGAGAAGAGTACATGAGATGAGGCAATGTCCACCAATAGCTCCAGAATTGGTAGTGGAAATTCATCTTTTGGACATGCCTTATTTAAATCCCTAAAATTCATGCATATGTGAATTTAGCCATTTATTTTCTTAACTAGGATGACGTTGCCTAATCAGGTAGGGTATTTTTTTCCCTATAGGAAGCTAGCATCAATTAGTTTCTTGACTTGAAATGACTATTCTGTTAATAGCGTGTCTAGGAGTTTGCTTGATAGGGTTATCAGCTATTGTTAGTTTATGACTACATCAAGAGCCACCCAGACAACTCTATAACTCAATGCAAAGTAGTCCAAACTCAATCATAAGCTAACTAATTCATTGGTTTCAATTTCATTCAATAAAGAACTGATGTATGTCAGACGTGGATCTTCTTCAGTTCGTAAGTTGATTTTCTTGAGTAGTTTGACTTATGTTTTGACCAAGTGTGTGGGATTAACCCTTTCTTTATGAAATTAAGAATACAAGGAAAGTATTAATCAAAAGGTAATTCTATTAAATATTTATATGAACCATCTCAAGTTAAACTTCTTGACTTGGGATTATGCTCCCAAAAGATTCTCTAAGTATTCACAATGATGATGTAGCTTCCTAACTACCAAACCCTTAGATTGTTAAGAGTAAAGTGGGGGTTAGAGCTAAGGATCCCAACTAATGCCTAACTATTTCACATATAGACTTGGAAACACTTATAATTTGCTTTGGAGCCCAATCTTCATCATTATCAGGCTCAAGTGTCACCTCCGGGAATCTACTCGAGAAGAGGTGATGTGTTAACCATATAAGACTCATCCCATGAACTAGATTCTAAGTCTATATGGGTAGGTGTGTACTCTAAGATGGGACATATATTCATTAGTGGCCAATAAAGAGGTTTTCCACCCCTAGGTCCTAACTAAACTCTTCATCTATGGAGGTCAAGTCATCCTACCCATAAGTTCAAATGGAGTAATGAATTGTGGGTGGAATCTAATATCATGCTCCACTTCCTCCTCCAAGTCTATTTTTGCTCCCTTTTATTTTGTTTTTCATTTTCTCTTTTCTTTTCTTTTACTTTTTCTCTTTCTTTTTATTTTTATTTTTTCTTTTTTTAAACTATTATCAAGTTCATGAGAATGGACTTGCTAATTTTGAGGGAGGTAGTAAGCCGCATCCTCATATATGCCAACCTCATGAACTCTAAATGGCTTGAGATCTCCTTTGACACAAAGATGATCCCACCTCTACAAACTTCATACATCGATGTAGAGAGGATGGAACTATATTGTTCTCATGCATCCATTGTCTCCCAAGCAAAGCATTGAAAGATGTATTCAAGTCTATAATGTGAAACTTGGCCGCCTTCCAATCATCTATCTCCAAGGGAAACACTATGAGCCTAAGGCTAACCCCACTTTGGAGTGTGGATTCTTTTCCCATCTTAGACTTGGAGTCTTATAGATACTAAGCATTCCCTAGTCATAAGACACTTCTAATAATTTGGTAAAACTTAATCTAAGCCTAAAGTCTTAGAAGAACCATAGGATTAGTTATGCCTTGGGATTAAGATAATCCACTTACACTACAACCCAACCAATCCATGTTCATCTCAAACCAAACCTCAAGTTCACTCAAACAATAAATTCAAATCCCAATCCAAATTCCAAAACCAAATGATTGAACCCATGATCAAATCCAAACTTGAATCCTTCCAAGCCATATGACCTATCCATGGAGTTAGCCAAATCTTAATCCAAATCAATCCAAAATCTTGATTTTCTCATAATAAATTTATATCTTCAATCATCTTCCTAAATATAAATCAAATCTACATCAAATGATCAAAACTAAATCATACTAAATCAAATTAAATCAAAACCCTTCTTAAGATATGACCTATCCCATAGACTTAACCAAATCTTAATCCAAATCAAGTCAAACTTAATTGATTTTCTCATAAAATAATCATATTTTTAATCATCTTCACAAATTTAAATGAAATATACATTTAAATCATTGAAACTAAATCAAACCAATCAAAATTCAAACCTAAGTAGACCCAACTCCATGGACTTTTGCCACTCATTCCAAAACCCAAATTCAATTAATGTTCTCATGAATCAATCATACCTTCAATCATATTCACAAATATAAATAAAATATACAATCATCATGCCAAACCAAAATCAACCAAAGTCAAACCCAACTTAACCCTTTGACTTGAAATGTTCTTGAACCAAAATCCATTTGAACCCAAGGTTTAATTGAAAATTAATTAGCTTTATTACTCCTTACTTAGCAATTAATCCCAAATTTTGTTAATTTAATGGGATGACCTCTACCTCCCATGATTTTCTTGAGATTTATTGCTCACTTATTTAGGAAAATTGACTAATTAAATCTTAACTACTCTTTTAAGTTAATAAATGATTAATTAATCCCATGAACAGTAATAAATTGGTTAATTAAGTTTGTTAATCAATGTTCAATAATAAGTGAACTAAGCAATAGGGTTGGGACCCCTTTCCTAAGTTCATTTCACATTTTTAAAATTAATAAGATTTAAAACTAATTAATTAAATCACTTAATCAAATTGAAATCATAATCACTTAAATTAATTAAATCATGGGGTAGATCTCTAGGTGTTTAATAACCTAAAAAAAGTTTAATAAATTATGGTTAGTCCACATGTGTGAGAAAACCAGAGTAATATTTAAGTCCCTTAATCTAATTAACTATTAATCCATTACAGGCCTTTTTTATTTCCTAGGATCATTGCAAGTTTATTTTCCATGCATATCTTGGAATATAATTATTTAGTTAATTACTTTAAGGTGACATAGGTAAGGTATTTAATTCATCTAATTAAGGGTTAAACTTAATTAACCCATAAAATCAACTTAATTATATTTTATTAAATTAAATCAAATCACTAATGTGGAATAGTTTAAAACAACAAGTGATGATTTTTTCTCCTCTTAAATCAAATCAAAAAAAAATTAATTAATAAAGAAGATTTGGTTTGTTTTTAAATAATCTTATTTGATTTGATTATCCTTAAGAACTAGTTTGGTTGAATGAATCATGCTTATATTTGATTGCCCTCTTCCAATCATGTTAAATTTGGTATATCATTTGCATTCATGCATCCATCTTTCAAAATCAAGTAAAATAAAATGGATTTCCTTTATGTAAACTTGCATGTGTTAATTTAATTTAATATATGCAGGGCTATTATCATAATTAAACCCAAATGTATTTTTCAAAAGTTTATAAATTAATTAATAATATGTGTTATGATGCTATTTATAAATACATAATAAATACATGTGCTAATAGCTTAAGTGTATGAATGTTAAGTCCTCTTTTCTCTATTCATGTGTTGATTTATATAAGATTGAATCGTAATGGGTATATAGTTTGTACATCTCAACAACATGAGGCTTTAGCCAGCCCCAAGGTGGTCATTTTATTACCTCACTTTCGTGGTTCAATAAGAGCATGTATCCATTTGGTTTCATTCTTATGTATTTCAATAATAGAATTTGGATAGAGCTTTAATTCATATATGAATGATTATATAAATGATTTAATCAAACAATATACAATCTTTGCATGATTTTCTTTCCTCATTTATGTATACATTCATGTGTCTAAGAAAAGAAAAGTATATAGTCTCCACATCTTGGAAAGAGCTATAGTTAGCCCCAAGGAGGTCATTTGATTAGCTCACTTGGTTTAACAATGACACGTACTTGCCTATATCTTTGTACATGTATATGTATATGTGATTAGTGAATGAAAATCCATTTTACATTAAAATTGCATGCATTCATAATAACTAAGTGGTTGAATTAATTAGCCATATGATTTGAGGCTTACTTCCTATGTTCATGTCTAATTTACATGTGTTTGAATGCAAATGGGTATATAGTCTAGACATCCCAAGAATACTAGCAAGCTTTAAGGAGGTCATTTGATTACCTCTAATTTAACAATGGCACATGCCTATTTAATTTCATTCTTATGTCCTTTTCTGAATTTGGATAATGTTTTAAATTAATATGTTTAAATAATTTAATCAAATAAATATAATTTCTAAACATACACATACATTCATCATTTAAGTGTGCTAAAATATGTTGCATGCATAGGATTAAATCATATGCATGTTAAATGTGTTCGAAAGGAATGCTTTAATATATGTCATGTGGTAGTATTTCAATTAAATTAATCCTAAGATGCCTTTCATTTTGAATAGGATTATTTAAAGTGAACCTAAACTTAGGATTAATTAAATCATTTTATAAGCCATTCACTGAAAAGAACTAAATCAAATTAATATACTTTAGAAAGTGACTTAGGGATGAAAGAGGAAATCCTTTTTCCTCTCTTTATAACACTTGTTGCTAAGTGTAATCAAATGAAAGAAATGAAAACATAAATTAAAATTCTTAAATTAATTAAACTACTTCAAGTGAAATCAACCTTTCAAGTTAAATTGAATCCTTATACACTTAAAAACACAACACTAATGCCTAACAAGACTTATCACACAAGAATACACACATCAATTAAGTCACCACTTCTAGCTCTAAGTTAGGATGGTGTATGATGTGATGTATGTTTTATTTTATGATATATTATTTTATATTGGATGTTAGTATGTATGCTTCATAGATAGGATGATAGGCCAATATTAGCCTAATCATGTTTTCTACAAGGCATTATGCTTAAGGGATGATTAAAAATAAATGTGAATGCGCTTTTTACAAGTTGCTCAAATTCTTAAGCATAATCCAAGTTAGGACAGGTGGGCTTAGTTACCCATGTGTAGGGTGTCCAAATTATAAATATAATTGCTTTGGATTATATGTATATTTAGCTAACCTCTATTTTGTGTGTAGTTAGATTTACTTTTCCAATAAAATGTAATATTTTCAATAGAATTAGGATTAATGCTATGGGGATTAGGATGATGGCAAAAGGCTTTATGGGGTGCCCTATGCCTTTAAAGCACCATCCAAATCAAAGAAGGAACCAAATCAAAATGGAGATATGAAGAAAGAAGACCCCATAGCATTTAATACAAATATAATTCTTCTTTATATTCTAGGTTGTATAAAGGAAGAGCTCACTACCCATCTTTCTCTCTCTTTGCATGTAGACTCCTTTTATTCTCTTATGATAATTTGTATAATTGTTTGATGTTATGTTTATCTCGCATTAGGACAACATGCTTTTCATAATTTCTTAAATAATTGATGCTTTAATGTGTTTGATTCGATTATCTCTTAGGATAAAAATAACTTTTCTACCCAACTAATCACTCATAACTAAATTTTAAATAACTCATCACCTCATCATAAAACCTAAGACATAAATAAGATAATTAAAAGATTTAACAGCCCCT
Organism: Cymbidium sinense; assembly: GCA_021442155.1. Classification (NCBI taxonomy): domain Eukaryota; kingdom Viridiplantae; phylum Streptophyta; class Magnoliopsida; order Asparagales; family Orchidaceae; genus Cymbidium; species Cymbidium sinense. The sequence continues at coordinate 51,634 of JAKCPB010001669.1, forward strand.
TAGCTATATGGTTGTATGTTTCACATCATGCATGCATATTCTTTCTCCCTTGGAAGGATCTCCATCCAATAAAGGAATGAATGCTATGAGGCCATCCCTTATAGTGGAGAACATTCTTCTAAATTTGATTTGAGCCATAATCTATTTCATCATGCATTTAAGCATAAGAAATCCTAAAGCCTCTGTCAAAATGATGCATCTAAAATGAAATAAAATTTGAAAAGATTTTGCATCTATAGATTAAGTCCAAGAAAAGAAAGTATATATTCTGGACATCCTGGGAATATGAGGCTTTAGTTAGCCCCAAGGAGGTCAATTGATTACCTCACTTCATTGGTTTAACAATGACATATTTTTGTACATGTATATATGTATATGTGATTAGTGAATGAAAATCCCATTTTACATTAAAATTGAATGCATTCATAATTGATTAAGTGGTTGAATTAATTAGCCATCTGATTTAGAGCTTACATGCTATGTTCATGTATACAAATTTACATATGTTTGAATGTAAATGGGTATATAGTCTAGACATCCCAAGAATATGATTTTAGTTAGCTCCAAGGAGGTCATTTGATTACCTCACTTCAGTTTAACAATGACACATGCCTATTTAATTTCATTCTTATGTCCTTTTGTATAAGAATTTGGATTAAGTTTTAAATTAATATGTCTAATCAAATAAAATATAAATTCTAAGCATACACATACAATCATCATTTAAATGTGCCAAAATATGTTGCATGTATAGATATTTAGATTAAATCATAAGCATGTTACATGTGATGGAAATGAATGATTTAATATTTGTCATGTTGTAGTAATTCAATTAAATTAATCTTAAGATGCCTTTCATTTTAATAGGATTATTTAAAGTGAACCTAAACTTAGGATTAATTAAATCATTTAATAAGCCATTCACTAAAGAGAACTAAATCAAAATAATATACTTTAGAAAGTTACTATGATTTTTCCTCTCTTTATAACACTTAGTTCCTAAGTGTAATCAAATGAAATAAAAGAAAACACAAATTAAAATTCTCAAGTCAATTAAACTACTTCAAGTGAAATCAACCTTTCATGTTAAATTGAAACCTTCTACACTTAGAAAATATAGCACTACTCTAGCAAGACACCAGCTTAATTAATACACATTAGAATTAAATCACCACTTCTAGCTCTAAGTTAGGATGGTGTATGATGTATATTTTATTTTTTATGATGTATTATTTTAGATTGATGTTAGGGTGTATGCTTTGTAGGATGGCCAATATTAGCCAAATCATGTTCTATGGGGATTATGCTTGAATGCCAATAAATATATAATAGTACAAAGTTTTTATAGTCAAAGTCAAGCATAACAATTAGGATAATATTTTATATATTTCCTAAATGTAATTTTGTAATATGAATTAGATTAGTCTTATGGAGGATGATGACCAAGTATCCACCCTGATGCCTTTGAAGCAAGCACCATCCAAATCAAAGAAAGAACTAAATCGAAATAGAGATATGAAGAAACAAGGCCCCCATTTAATACAATTATAATTATTCTTTCATATTCTAGGTTATATAAGGGTAGAGCTACCCATCTTTTCTTTCTACCCAACCACCTTTTATTCTTTTATGATAGGGTGAAAATATTCTTCTTTTATACACCATCTATCCTCTTTTAAAGGAAGGATAAATGAAAATATATTATATATATATATATATATATATATATATATATATATATATATATATATATATATATATATATATATATATATATATATATATATATATATATATATATATATATATATATATATATATATATATATACCTTGTTGAGACACCACATAGATCTAGATATTCTTATTAAGGTGATCGGGTATGAGGAGAGGTGTACTATCTCGAGAGATAGAAGTCACCACCCTACAATGGACTTAATCACCGAATAAGGACTCCTAAGGACAATGGGTCTCGCATATGTAAAAAGATTTTTCCCTACTTTATTTTAAATTAGGTTTAAGTTCCCCAAGGGGCCCCCAATTACACATCCTAATGGATGGGATCCCATAGGAATACTCTCGATTAAGGTAAATGATTATCTCCAAAGATTTCAATAGGTAGTAGATTATTTATTTTGGAAGATCAAATGGGATTGATCAAAGAGAGGGAGTTATTATTAAAAGCCAAAGGAAGATAAGTAGGAGATGCCCATTAGAAACCTAACAACAAGCATCTCAAACTATCCTATGGGGCTTTACATTTTTGAAATTGATTTAATTTGTTTGAATTGAATTTTTCATTAGAAATTTAGGGCTTATGATTCCACAACACTAAGAGGTGATTATGGCCCACAAAGGGGAAAAGCAACCTAACCTAAATCTAGGGAGTTTTGGGGCTAAAAATACAACCTAAATCTAAAACAAAATGGGTATTTTGGTTTGCCTCTATAAGAGAGGACAAACCACTCTACAACTTCGGGGTGGCCGCCAACTAACTCCTCCTATTTTTAAATTCATGTAGGCAAGTCATATGCTTTATGCAAGATAGCTATGTTGTTGTTTATTTAGAAAGAGACAAAGTCCTTAAACTCACTCCCTAAAGAGACTAGATCATGTAAGGGTATGCTCCAAATGACCTAAATATAATGCAATTTAGATTTCATTTTATTTTTATTTTTAGACAGTTATTTTGACTGAGACTAATAGGATTCATATGCCTAATGCATGAGAAATGAGATTATTAGCCAAAATCAATGGGAAAGGAGGAGGTGTGTTTCCACCATGGCTCTCAAAGATCAAGCCAAGTTTCTCTATTAAAGATAGAATCCCTCCAATCAAGAGTGAAAATAATATGCATTTGTTCATGATGTTATAAAAGAAGTAATTTTAATTCTAATTTTATCTTGATTTTAGCCTAAGCTTTAGGTGAGGTTATGAGTTCTTTATTTTTAATTTTGAGTTGTTAGATTTGGTAGAAAATTTATTTTTCCCTAAGAGCTAATCCACATCTAGATCCATATATAGAAAAGAAGAAGAAACTAGAAAAGGATGCCACTTAATGCATAAACTAAACAAATCATCAATCAATTTATAAAGCTAACTGCAAAAGAATAAGAGGCCATTATGGTCGATACAAAAAAAATAAATTGCACTTATACAACCAGATTACAAATGAATTACATACAATTAAGCAAGAACTCATTGTTATGGGGTCTTCAAGCTTCATTTCTTCATTCTTCTTTTCTTCTTTATTCTTCTTTCCTTCTTCTTCTTCTTTGGTTCTTCTTTTGGATGGTTGGAAGGTGGATGCTCACACATGGTGCATAAGATGAGATCTTATGACCAATGTTCATCCTAATCCCCATAACAATCATTCCAAAATCTAATTACAAAATTTACATGAAAAGGAAAAGTAAATCTAGCTAACACCAAAATAAAGATTAGCTAAACAAACCACCAAAAGATTTATATATTGGACTTATCACCCCACACATGGGTGACTAAGTCCACTGGGGTTTAGGTATAAGCACTGCACAAAAAAAGTATTTATTTTTATTATAGCCCCTTAAAAACAATCCCCGCAAAATAATGGTTAGACTAAGATCATCTTACCATTCATTCTATGTCCATACTAACATCCGACTAAAATACATATCATAAAAAAGCAAAACCATGCACCGCCTAACCTAAATCTACAAGTGGTGATTTGTGTGTGCTTTGGAAGTTTGTGTGGTATGCTTAGCTATGGCTTTAAGTTTTCTAAGTGTGAAGCATGTTGAACTTAGAGGAAGGTTTCATTTAAGTGATTTAATTATTTTGGGTTGATTTTATTTCATGTTTTGATTAGGTTCAAGTGAATCCTACAATTAATTACTAAGTTATGAAGAAAGAGAAGAGAACTTCTCTTCCCTAACCTAAGTAATTTCTAAGGTATTCATGTTTAGTGAATATTTTTAATTAAGTGTTTTAATTAATCTAAGTTTAGATAAACTTTAAATAAACCTATTAAAAATGCATTTTAAGATTAAGTAAAATGAACTAAATTCACAAAACATACATCACTTCTTTTCCCAACATGTATAACATGCATATGAATAAGTCCTAAGCATATCTATACATACAAATGAGAATATTTAACACACTTTATGATGCATGCTAAGCAATTCATTTAAGAGAATTTGAAGGTTTATGATGCATGATTTTCATTAAGTAAAAATGGTTTCTTATCCAACTTTCACATGCATACATGAATGTATGAAAGGCATAAGTGAGCATGACACCATTATTAACTAGAGGTATACAAGACCTACTACTTAAAGCCTCACAAACCTGTGCAAGGCTAATACCACTTTCCTTAAATAGCATGTGTAAAAAGAAATGAATGAAAAAGAAAGAATGCAAAAGTTGGTGTTAGTAGATTTATTTTTGTTTATGCAATTTATATGTGCAAGCATAGGTATCCTTCTTAAGTGATAGTATAGAATGAATATATAGAATTAGACAAGTGTTAGGTTCTTTTCAAATGAACCATACACCTTGCCAAATCCTATTCAAAACTATACTAAAAGAGAAATGAAGACCTACATCACATCTTTATATTTTACTCACATGCAAACTTATAATTAAGATATAAGTAACACACTTTCAATTTTGATAATTGATTCATATATTTTGAAAATAATTTGAATTTAATATAATTGTCACTCATATTTTTACTTTAACACATGCAATTTTGACATAAAGGAAACATTTTCATTTTAAATTTGATTTTTGAAAAGCATGGATGCATTAAACCACATGACATACATATTTAACATGTTGGGGAAAAACTAAAGTAATGAAATCATGTAAACACATTCACTTCAATTAAATCTTAAAGACAATCTTATGAAATAAGAAAGCTTAAAGTAAATCAAAGTTTATTTAGTATGATTTTTGTTTGATTTTGAATTTAATTTAATTTTGAAAATTTCAATAGAGTCCCCTATTCCTAACCCATTCCCACATGTGTTTGACATTTTTTTTTAATTTTTAGATGATTAGATTTATTTTAGATTTTGATTATGTTAAGGTATGAATTAAACAAGTTAATTAACCCTTACCTACACCTTAGCATAGTTAAAAATAATTATGAGCCAATGAGATGACATAAAACCTCACAATGAATTTAAATTTGCAATGCATGAAGAAAAGGGCCTAATGCAATTTGGCTCATGATTAATGGTTAATTAAGCTAAGGGGTTTAACTTTCAAAACACCCCTCACACATATGAGTTGAGTTTTGATTTTCTTATTAAACTTAGGCTCTTGAACACCTAAGTACCCAAAAGTAGATTAATTAAGTTCTAGAAGGTTTTAGAATTTTAAGAAATTATTTAAGTAGGTAATTAATGAATTATCCCTTAATTAAGAGAGGATTAAGAGAGAAAAGGGGGTTTAGGGAATAGCTTAGGAGAAATGCCCCAAAATTATTTCCTAAACCTCCTATTCATTTAATAAGACCTTAATCAACTTCAATGATGGATTAAAATACTAATCAAATACTTAATTATCTTTAATTACATAAAGGGGATAATTAGGAAATGAATTAACAATTCCCCCAATTAAGCCACCAATAAATTAGGGGAGTGTAAGTCATCCCCAAAATATACTCAAGAAGTTTGAGAAGTGGATTAATTAATGAGTAATAAATTAAAATTTTTAATAAAACCCAAAGAAAGATACAATTCAAAATCCATTAAAACCAATTTTAAATATTCTAGAAATTGAATTTTTGAGAGATTTTTTAAAGGGATTAGATAATTAACAATCCTAATCCACCAATGACCAGAATACGCCACACTTCATCAAGGCCGTTAATCCACTGATCATTTGATCAAGGATCGAATGGTGGGGATTTAATCTGAGGTCTTAAAGGATAAAATTATATATAAAATGTGTGTTTAATCTGGACCGTCCATCCAAAATGCATGGATGGACGGCCAGAGATCTATCCCTGCCAAAGTCTGTGATCCATGGGGACCGTCCATGTTCTAGGCTTTGATCTTAGCTCAGTTGAGTTTAGATTGGGATGAATCTTTGCACACACCATCTAACCCTAATGGCAATCACATCTAGTAGTTGAAATCTCATGCCATTAAAATTTATTTCACAAAGGACCAACACACATTGAGTTTAGTGATCAAAAAAGTCTAACCTCATCGAAGGTGATCACCAACACTCAATTCCCTTAGAGGAGCTTCATCTAGTTGAGATGAAGCTATGGTGAAAGTTTTAGCTCTTGAGGTTAAGTGGATAGCTCTATGGACCAACCCCTCCTTAGCTTCCATGCGGCTTTCAAGGAATTAGATCTCCCTTTGCCTTTGGATTTGAGAGAGAGCTTGGGCAACCTAGACTTGGCCCTCTAGTGGAGTGTGCAAAGAGAATTTGATTGAATTGGAATGTAGTGGAAGTTTTCAAATCAATGGAGCTTTCCTATTTTCACTTGAGGAAAATCGAGAATGGTAAATTCAAATTCCTTTTAGAGAGCTTAGAATCACTCAAGAATGGTTCCTATGACTCTCTAACATTTAATTGAATTAGCCACTATTGGAATTAGAGTGGATTAAGGGGAGTATATCTCCCTGTTAGGCAATGAGACGGTCAAAGCTCTACTTGCCCTTTTGATCCAATTGACCTTAGGCATTGGGTTGTTTGGTCTATTAGAAGCTTTCACATGGTCAATTTGGGCTAGGGAGTGGAGTGGTAACCTCCCATGTGCTTCAAATTAAGTGGGAACATGATTCCCATATGGCCAATTTGAGCCATGTGCTTGGTTTTGACCTTGGGTCAATTTGGGCTGACCTAAACCCAGTGGGTTGGGTGCACCACCCTCCATAGGGTCTACTTGACCTATTATGAAAGTATTAAGTAGGTATGAAAAGGAATTGACCAAATTCCCCATTGATTTGACCAAAAATTTATTCTATGGCCTAGGCATAGAATGGTCATTTGGATGATTTTTAAATTTGGATATGTTGGGTATGTTGACAAAATAGGTTTGGGAAAGTTTCATTAGATTTGGAGTTCATTTGGTAAGGTTTTGCTCATGTTGACCCATTTAGGTCAAAATGGGTCAAGTTGATTAGTTGGTCAAATTGGGTAAAACTAAGAGTTGGGTCAAGTTCATATGACCATTTGAAATGTTTTGGTGGCTTTGGTTTGGTTCAATTTGGTTTATGTTTGAATTTGGTTCATATGACTTTATTTAGGTCAAATGGGTCAAGTTGACCAATTTGACCTATTTGACCTATTTGACGTTAGGTCATGTGGTAGGTTTAGGTTAATCATATGAAGTGGGTTGGTATCTTTGTTTCCAATTAATTTTGGTTAAGTTTGAATTTGGCTCAACATGACCCTTTAGGTCAAGTTGGGTTTAAAGTCAACTGGGCTAGGTTAGGTCTAGTTGGCCAATTGAGTCTTTGGTCAAGTTCAACAAGTTATTTGGAATGAACTTGGCCCATTGGTTTCAATCAATTTGGCTTAGATCATTTTGACACATTTTGACCTTTTAGGTCAAGTTGGGTCAACTTGGGTAAAGTGGCAATTAGGCTAGGTTAGGCTCAAATGTTGACTTGGTCAAGTTCAAACATTGTTCATGCTTGAACTTAGATCAATGGTTTCAATCAATTTGGCCTATGGTGAATTTTGGCTATATTAGGTTTCATTTTGGCCAAGTGTTAACTTAGTCAACCCTTAGGTTTGACTTGGTTTGACCCAATTTGGGTGATTTATCATCGCATGATGATTTTTGATCATGATGAAAGGCATAGGCGAGTTTGATTCCATCCAATTTGGTTAGGATTAGAATTTGGCTCATAAGAGTACTTTATGTCACTTTGGGTCAAGTGAGCCTAATTGGGTCAAATGGCTTGGTCAAAGCCTGAATTGAGTTTGATTGAACTTGTATATAGACTGATGATTGAAATATAAATCCATTGGCAAGTGGTTTAAAGTCAAATGGGTTTTGATTCATTTGACAATTTCATATTCAAAGGAAGAATATGAATGGACTTGCCTTGATTTTTGAATTGAGTTTTGATTTAGTGATTGAGATTTGTATTTATATTTGATTCATGATTGTATGATTGATTGAATCATGAAGGAAGATCAAGAGTTTGTTAGATTTGAAATTGATTTTGGATAAGTCCTTTAAGAGGGAATTTAAATGACTTAGAAATTTTAGAGTAGGGATTTGAATTTTGGATTTAGATTTGATTGATTTATATTTATATTTCATTTATATATGTGAATATAAATGAGGATATAAATGAGTTATGAGACAATTTCGAGGATTTGATTTGATTTGATCATGATTTAGGCTAAGTCTTTAAGAGGAAGTTTAAAGGACTTAGGAAATTTTGGAGTTTTGGATTTGATTTTTGAGTTTAGTTTGATTGATTTATATTTATATTTCATTCATATGTGAATATAAATGAGAATATAAATGAGTTGTGAGAAAATTCCATGAGTTTGAATTGATTTGATCATGATTTTGGATAAGTCCTTTAAGAGGAATTTAAAGGACTTAGGAAATTTTGGAGTAGGGATTTGAATTTTGGATTTAGATTTGATTGACTTATATTTATATTTCATTTATATATGTGAATATAAATGAGTTATGAGAAAATTTCATGAATTTGGAATGATTTGATCATGATCTAAGCTAAGTCTTTTAAGAGGGAATTAAAGACTTAGATGATTTTTGGAGTTTGAAATTTCATTCATGGGTTTCAATCATGGATTTCAATTATGGACTTCAATCATGGATTTCAATCATGGACATCAATCATGGATTTTAATTAGGGATTTCAATCATGTGGGATTGATTTGTGTTTGGAGAAAATCAAATGAGATTGATTTGGAGTTTGACTTAAATGAAGGAGGGTGAGGAGTGGTTTAAGCTAGGGGTAGGAAAATTTTTCTAACACCCCTAAGGCATGACCTATTCCTATGGCTAACTCTTCTAAGTCTCTAGGGCTAGGTTGAGTGCCCATCTAATCACTATATGTGTCTTAAGACTAAGGAACTCTTAAAGTTTAAGAGAAGCTCTATGTCTAAGATGGAAGGGTTGAGAGCTCATTCTAAAAATGAGGTCAACAATAGTTTATATAACTGTTTGATGTTATGTTTACATTGTGCATTAGTACAACATGCTTTTCAAAGTTTTTTAAATGATTGATGCTTTAATGTGTGGCTTAGATACGATTAGGCTCTTAGGATAAAAATAACTTTTCTACCCAACTAATCACTCATAACTAAATTTTTAACAACTCATAACCTCATCATAAAGCCTAAGGCATAAATAACATAATTAAAAGATTTAGCAACCCCTTAGCTATATATATATTATGCCTTGTTGAGACACCACATAGATCTACAGATATTCTTATTAAGGTGATCGGGTATGACATTGAGGAGAGGTGTACTATCTCGAGAGATAGAAGTCACCACCCTACAATGGACTTAATCACCAGAATAAGGACTCCTAAGGATAATGGGTCTGCATATGTACCAAAGATTTTTTCCCTACTTTATTTTAAATTAGGTTTGTTAAGTTCCCTACAAGGGAAAGGCCCCACAGTCAATTACATCCTAATGGATGGGATCCCATAGGAATACTCTCGATTAAGGTAAATGATTATTATCTCCAAAGATTTCAATAGGTAGGATTATCAATCGATTAATTTATTTTGGAAGATCAAATGGGATTGATCAAAGAGAGGGATTTATTATTAAAGCCCAAAGGAAGATAAGTAGGAGATGCCCACGACACTAGGAAACCTAACAAGCATCTCAAACTATCCTATGGTCGAGCTTTACATTTTTGAAATTGATTTAATTTGTTTGAATTGAATTTTTCATTAGAAATTTAGGGCTTATGATTCCACAACACAAGATTATGGAAATTCCTAAGAGGTGAGTTTTTAAGCTTATGGCCCACAAAGGGGAAAAGCAACCTCAGAACCTAAATCTAGGGAGTTTTGGCGAGGGCTAAAAATACAACCTAAATCTAAAATAAAATAGTATTTTGGTTTGTTCTATAAGAGAGGACAAACCACTCTACATTGGACTTATAATCACGGGGTGGCCAACTAACTCCTCCTACGGTTTTAAATTCATGTAGGCAAGTCATATGCTTTATTAGCTATGTTGTTGTTTATTTAGAAAGAGACAAAGTCCTTAAACTCACTCTAAAGAGACTAGATCATGTAAGGTATGCTCCAAATGACCTAAATATAATGCAATTTAGATTTCATTTTATTTTCATTTTTTGGACAATTATTTTGACTCTGCTAATATTCATATGCCTAATGCATGAGAAATGACATTATTGGCCAAAATTAGTGGGAAGGGAGGAGGTGTGTTTCCACCATGGCTCTCAAAGATCAAGCCAAGTTTCTCTATTAAAGATAGAATCCCTCCAATCAAGAGTGAAAATAATATGCATTTGTTCATGATGTTATAAAAGAAGTATTCATCCAGCTAATGGGTTGCTAATTCTTTTATCTTGATTTTAGCCTAACCTTTAGGTGAGGTTATGAGTTCTTTATTTTTAGTTTTGAGTTGTTAGAATTGGTAGAAAATTTATTTTTCCCTAAGAGACTAATCCACATCTAGATCATATATAGAGCAAAGAAGAAACTAGGTAAAGGATGCCACTTAATGCATAAACTAAATAAATCATCAATCAATTTATAAAGCTAATTGCAAAAGAATAAGAGGCCATTATGGTCGGATACAAACCCAAAAATAAATTGGGTAGCTGAGCTCTACCCTTATACAACTCAGATTACAAATGAATTACATACAATTAAGCAAGGAACTCATTGTTATGGGGGTCTTCAAGCTTTATTTCTTCATTCTTCTTTTCTTCTTTATTCTTCTTTCCTTCTTTCTTCTTTGGTTCTTTCTTTTGGATGGTTGGAAGGTGGATGCTCCAAAGGCTTCACATGGTGCATAAGATGAGATCTTATGACCAATGTTCATCCTAATCCCCATAACAATCATTCCAAAATCTTAATTACAAAATTTACATGAAAAGGAAAAGTAAATCTAGCTAACACCTACAAAATAAAAATTAGCTAAAAAAACCACCAAATCCCAAGCATTTATATTGGACTTATCACCCCACACATGGGTGACTAAGTCCACCTGGCCTATTAGATTATGCTTAGAGGTATAAGCACTTGCACAGAAAAAAGTATTTATATTTTTATTTATTATAGTGCCCCTTAAAAATAATCCCCTGCAAAAAATAATGGTTAGACTAAGATCATCTTGCCATTCATTCTATGTCCATACACCCTAACATCCAGAATAAAATATATATCATAAAAAAGCAAGATTTAAACCATGCACCGCCCTAACCTAAATCTACAAGTGGTGATTTAGCCTAATGTGTGTGCTTTGGAAGTTTGTGTGGTATGCTTAGCTATGGCCTTAAGTTAGAATTTTCTAAGTGTGAAGCATGTTGAACTTAGAGGAAGGTTTCAATTAAGTGATTTAATTATTTTGGGTTGATTTTATTTCATGTTTTGATTAGGTTCAAGTGAATCCTGCAATTAATTACTAAGTCATGAAGAAAGGGAAAGAGAAGAGAACTTCTCTTTCCTTCCCTAACATAAGTAATTTCTAAGGTAGATTCATGTTTAGTGAATATTTTAATTAAGTGTTTTTATTAATCTTAAGTTTAGATAAACTTTAAATAAACCTATTAAAAAATGCATTTTAAGATTAAGTAAAATGAACTAAATTCACAAAACATACATCACTTCATTTCTTTCCCAACATGTATAACATGCATATGAATAAGTCCTAAGCATATCTATACATACAAATGAGAATATTTAACACACTTTATGATGCATGCTAAGCAATTCATTTAAAAGAATTTGAAGGTTTATGATGCATGATTTTCATTAAGTAGCAAAATGGTTTCTTATCTAACTTTCACATGCATACATGAATGTATGAAAGGCATAGGTGAGCATGACACCATTATTAACTAGAGGTATAAGGTACAAGACCTACTTAGGGCTACTTAAAGCCTCAGAACCTCGGGTTTCCGATTAATATACCACTTTCCTTAAATACAAGCATGTGTACAAAAGAAATGAATGGAAAAGAAAGAATACAAAAGTTGGTGTTAGTTGATTTATTTTTGTTTATGCAATTCATATGTGCAAGCATAGGTATCCCTCTTAAGTGATAGTATAGAATGAATATATAGAATTAGACAAGTGTTAGGTTCTTTTCAAATGAACCATACACCTTGCCAAATCCTATTCAAAATTATAAAAGAGAAGAGAAGGAAGACCTACATTAAGCACATCTTTATATATTACTCACATGCAAACTTATAATTAAGATATAAGTAACACACTTTCAATTTTGATAATTGATTCATATATTTTGAAAATAATTTGAATTTAATAGTGATAATCACTCATATTTTTTACTTTAGCCAACACATGCAATTTTGACATAAAGGAAACATTTTCATTTTAAATTTGATTTTGAAAAGCATGGATGCAAACCACATGACATACATATTTAACATGTTGGGGAAGAACTAAAGTAATGAAATCATGTAAACACATTCACTTCAACTAAATCCTAAAGATAATCTTATGAAATAAGAAAGCTTAAAGTAAATCAAAGTTTATTTAGTATGATTTTTGTTTGATTTTGAATTTGATTTAATTTTGAAAATTTCAATTGAGTTATTCTAACCCATTCCCACATGTGTTTGACATTTTTTTTAATTTTTATATGATTAGATTCATTTTAGATTTTGATTAGTTAAGGTATGAATTAAACATGTTAATTAACCCTTACCTACACCACCCAAGCATAGTTAACAAAATAATTATGAGCCAATGAGATGACATAAAACTCACAATGAATTTAAATTTGCAATGCACCTATGAAGAAAAGGGCCTAATGCAATTTGGCTCATGATTAATGGTTAATTAAGCTAAGGGGTTTAACTTAAGTAATTTCAAAACACCCCTCACACATATGAGTTGAGTTTTGATTTTCTTGATTAAACTTAGGCTCTTGAACACCTAAGTATCTACCCACAGTAGATTAATTAAGTTCTAGAAGGTTTTAGAATTTTAAGAAATTATTTAAGTAGGTAATTAATGAATTATCCCTTAATTAAGAGAGGATTAAGAGAGAAAAGGGGGTTTAGGGAATAGCTTAGGGAAATGCCCCAAAATTATTCCTAAACCTCCTATTCATTTAATAAGACCTTAATCAACTTCAATGAGGATTAAAATACTAATCAAATACTTAATTATCTTTAATTACATAAAGGGGTAATTAGGAAATGAATTAACCCCCCAAGCCACCAATAAATCCCAAGAAAATTGGGGGGAGTAAGTCATCCCCAAAATATACTCAAGTTTGAGATTAATTAGGATTAATTAAGGAGTAATTAATAAATTAAAATTTTTAATAAATAAAATCAAAGAAAGATACAATTCAAAATACATTAAAACCAATTTTAAATATTCTAGATTGAATTATCTTTCACTGGAAATTTACCTCATATTTTTTTTTATTTAGAGAGATATAATTTTTTAAAGTTTAGAGGATTGATTAGAATTAAATAAACACTAATTAATCCCTTAATCCAATCAGCGCACCACGTAACAGCTGACTTGAATGCACTTTCCACATGTCGAAGAACAGCTAAAAGCAAGGGATAAATTTTAAAGATTTGGGATAAAATTATATTTTGACCTGATCCATGGAGGATGTTTTAGATGGCTAATCCATGATTGGATATGAATTTTGATATTTTAACAAATCACATCCAAGGTTGAAATCTCATGCCATTAAAATTTATTTCACAAAGGACCAACACACATTGAGTTTAGTGATCAAAAAAAGTCTAACCTCATCAAAGTGATCACACTCATTCCTTGAGGAGCTTCAGGATGAAGCTATGAAAGTTTTAGCTCTGTTAAGTGGATAGTTGGACCAACCTCCTTAGCTTCCATGGGAAATTAGATCTCCCTGCCTTTGGATTTGAGAGAGAGCTTGGGCAACCTAGACTTGGCCCTGTGGAGTGTAAAAGAGAATTTGATTGAATTGGAATGTAGTGGAAGTTTTCAAATCAATGGAGCTCCTATTTTCACTTGAGGAAAATCGAGAATGGAAATTAAATTCCTTTAGAGCTTAGATCACTCAAGAATGGTTCCTATGACTCTCTAACATTTAATTGAATTAGCCACTATTGGAATTAGAGTGGATTAGGGGAGTATATCTCCCTGTTAGGCAATGAGACGGTCAAAGCTCTACTTGCCCTTTTGATCCAATTGACCTTAGGCATTGTTTGGTCTATTGAAGCTTGCACATGGTCAATTTGGGCTGGGAGGGAGTGGTAACCTCCCATGTGCTTCAAATTAAGTGGGAACATGATTCCCATATGGCCAATTTGAGCCATGTGCTTGGTTTTGACCTCAATTCTGACCTAAACCCATTGGGTGCACCACCTCCATTTCTACTTGATTATGAAAGTATTAAGGTATGAAGGAATTGACCAAATTCCCCATGATTTGACCAAAATTTATTCTATGGCCTAGAATGGTCATTTGGATGATTTTTAAATTTGGATATGTTGGGTATGTTGACAAAATAGGTTTGGGAAAGTTTCATTAGATTTGGAGTTCATTTGGTATGGTTTGCTCATGTTGACCCATTTAGGTCAAAATGGGTCCTTGATTAGTTGGTCAAATTGGGTAAAACCAAGAGTTGGGTCAAGTTCATATGACCATTTGAAATGTTTTGGTGGCTTTGTTTGGTTCAATTTGGTTTATGTTTGAATTTGGTTCATATGACTTTATTTAGGTCAAATGGGTCAAGTTGACCAATTTGACCTATTTGACCTATTTGACCTGTTTGAGCTAGGTCATGTGTAGGTTTAGGTTTGGTTAATCATATGAAGTGGGTTGGTATCTTTGTTTCCAATTAATTTTGGTTAAGTTTGAATTTGGCTCAACATGACCCTTTAGGTCAAGTTGGGTTTAAAGTCAATCAGGTTAGGTCTAGGCCAATTGAGTCTTTGGTCAAGTTCAACAAGTGATTTGGAATGAACTTGGCCCATTGGTTTCAATCAATTTGGCTTAGATCATTTTGACACATTTTGACTTTTAGGTCAAGTCAACAACTTGGGTAAAGTGGCAATACTAGTTAGGCTCAAATGTTGACTTGGTCAAGTTCAAACATTGTCATGTTGAACTTAGATCAATGGTTTCAATCAATTTGGCCTATGGTGAATTTTTTATATTAGGTTTCATTTTGGCCAAGTGTTAACTTAGTCAATTTGACTTGGTTTGACCCAATTTGGGTGATTTATCATCGCATGATGATTGATCATGATGAGGCATAGTTTGATTCCATCCAATTTGGTTAGGATTAGAATTTGGCTCATAAGAGTACTTTATGTCACTTTGGGTCAAGTGAGCCTAATTGGGTCAAATGGCTTGGTCAAAGCCTTAATTGAGTTTGATTGAACTTGTATATGACTTATGATTGAAATATAAATCCATTGCAAGTGGTTTAAAGTCAAATGGGTTTTGATTCATTTGACAATTTCATATTCAAAGGAAGAATATGAATGGACTCTTGATTTTTGAATTGAGTTTTGATTTAGTGATTGAGATTTGTATTTATATTTGGATTCATGATTGTATGATTGATTGAATCATGAAGGAAGATCAAGAGTTTGTTAGATTTGAAATTGATTTTGGATAAGTCCTTTAAGAGGAATTTAAATGACTTAGGAAATTTTAGTTGGGATTTGAATTTTGGATTTAGATTTGATTGATTTATATTTATATTTCATTTATATATGTGAATATAAATGAGGATATAAATGAGTTATGAGAAAATGAGATTTGATTTGATTTGATCATGATTTAGGCTAAGTCTTTAAGAGGAAGTTTAAAGGACTTAGAAATTTTGGAGTTTTGGATTTGATTTTGAGTTTAGTTTGATTGATTTATATTTATATTTCATTCATATATGTGAATATAAATGAGAATATAAATGAGTTGTGAGAAAATTCCATGAGTTTGAATTGAATCATGATTTTGGATAAGTCCTTTAAGAGGAATTTAAAGGACTTAGAAATTTTGGAGTGGGATTTGAATTTTGGATTTAGATTTGATTGACTTATATTTATATTTCATTTATATATGTGAATATAAATGAGTTATGAGAAAATTTCATGAATTTGGAATGATTTGATCATGATCTAGCTAAGTCTTTAAGAGGAATTAAAGACTTATGATTTTTGGAGTTTGAAATTTCATTCATGGGTTTCAATCATGGATTTCATATGGACTTCAATCATGGATTTCAATCATGGACATCAATCATGGATTTTAATTAGGATTTCAATGTGGGATTGATTTGTGTTTGGAGAAAATCAAATGAGATTGATTTGGAGTTTGACTTAAATGAAGGAGGGTGAGGAGTGGTTTAAGCTAGGGGTAGGAAAATTTTTCTAACACCCCTAAGGCATGACCTATTCCTATGGCTAACTCTTCTAAGTCTCTAGGGCTAGGTTGAGTGCCATCAATCACTATATGTCTTAAGACTAAGGAACTCTTAAAGAAGAGAAGCTAAGATGGAAGGGTTGAGAGCTCATTCTAAAAATGAGGTCAACAATAGTTTATATAATTGATGTTATGTTTACATTGTGCATTAGTAACATGCTTTTCAAAAGTTTTTAAATGATTGATGCTTTAATGTGTGGCTTAGATAATGATTAGGCTCTTAGGATAAAAATAACTTTTCTACCCAACTAATCACTCATAACTAAATTTTAACAACTCATAACCTCATCATAAAGCCTAAGGCATAAATAACATAATTAAAAGATTTAGCAACCCCTTAGCTATATGGTTGTATGTTTCACATCATGCATGCATATTCTTTCTCTCTTGAACATGAAGGATCTCCATCTTTTCATGATAAAATAATGCTTAACCTGTGAGGCATCCCTTGTGGTGAACACCTTCTTCTAGTTGATTTGACCCATAACCTATTTCATCATGCATTTAGGCATAAGAAATCCTAAAGCCTCACAAAATGGTCGCCTAAAATGAAATAAAATTTGAAAAGATTTTGCATCTATATTAAGTCATATGCTCATACCACTCATGCTCTAGTATCTTAGGGACTATGTTTAGGACTCTCTTTCTAATTAAATAACTACCCCTAGCTATCTTGCAATTTATAAGATTGACTACATGATTTTAAATCATGAGTTTGTTGATGGCCACCCATGTTATAAGTCTAGAAGTCAATAATTTATTCTCTTGTGAGGTAAACCCTTATGTCTACCTATTGCTAGATTAAGGTCATGCTTTAGCTCATACTAAAGCTCCATAGATTTAGGATCCGAGGCTACTTTGGGCTATGAGCATAAATCCTCATCTCTTGGGCATTCCCACAACCTTTGGTGGATTATAAGCTAGTAATCTAATTAATTCTCCTCATTCAAAATTATAAAGCCCAACCATAGGATATTGGAATGCTCACCATGCTTCCTAGTATTAACATTTCCTACTTATTTCATTTGGATTCCAAAATAAGTCTTCTCCCTTGAACTTTCCCAATTGAATTTTAAATACAACTAATCTTTTGATAGTCTAACCTTGAAATCTTTGGAGATGATAATTATCTACTTTAATCAAGAGTATTCTTAAGAAATTTAATTTCCTAAGATGTAATTAACTATGAAGGCTTGCCTCCATAGGAAACTTAAGAACCTTGTTTAATAGAAACCATGCTTTATTCATCAACATAATGCAGGGAAAAAATCTCTCATACATATGAAGACCCATCATGCCTGGAGTCTTTATTATGTGATTAGTCCATGGTGATGCCTTTATCTTGAGTATATCATACCTCAATGTTGTACCACCCTCAAAAGTACCGCCCATACATCCAAAATAAACACCATAAGGCCCTCTCACTTGTTCATTGAATCCTCTCAACATCATCCTTCTTGTTGGAGTTTGGAGATGTCATCCTCAAGCGTAAAGGTTCTTAGACTCATAATTAAACTGATGCACTTTGGTCAACCAACTGATAGCTTATCAACCAACATCCATGAATATAAAGAGGTGGTTGTGCTTAGTCATCCTTGTAAGTCTTCATCAATGTAACTCCTAAGATTTCCTTGAGTGGCATGTCTCCTAGTAGTATGATTAAGCATATCTCTAGATCAAGTCCTGAGAGATTCCCTCATCTCTTTGATAAGACAAGCATATGCTTAACTTAGCTACAAACTTTAAGGTGAGCTGGACATTGTAATCAACTTTGGTCCTCCACAAGCATATCCATGGGTGGAGCATCCTATGGAGGGGCTATTCACTACTAGAACCAATGACTTGCTTACCTTATCCTAAAGTGCTACCTAGGAGGTAGAACTTGCCACTAGGTTGACTTCGACTCTTGGAATGATGAGCTTGGAAAGTTCTATCTTCTCATCATACCTACACTTCTCCTATGGGATCCTAAAGTAGACTCCAAGTCAATATCAAAGGTGAACCATTGATTTAGAAGGATACCGACTCAATCGAAAAGGAAAAATCAACTACTGAGCAATTATTTTTATTTATATCTGAGAGCTTTCAATTGGAATAAAATTAAGACCACCATAAGTAACAATATATAAGTAAGCCTTTCTTCATTAATTTCGTGGAGGTACATGATATAAATAAAGTAAAGTAAGTGAATTAAGGGATTTAGTGCCTTTATCCGTAGATACAATGCCTCTATCAATAGAAGAGGATCTAGAAGAAGAGGTGGTTGCTATAACAGTGGAGGGAGTATTGGACTCATGGCTACACTAATGACTATCTGCAAGTATGGTGAGTCATTCTTCTGATCACCCTCCCAAGTTGTCCTTGCAACTAGCAAACCTTCTTGTTGGAGGTTTGAGCTACAAGCACATAAAAGGAAAGCTTCTTGATCTTAGAAATGATCTTCTAGAGGTTCAGATAGGAGATATCCTAACCTTCTTGTCTTAAGAGGATAAAGTATCCTGGATTACTTAACATAAGGATGGTTGTTCTAATAAGTATTCCTTATGGATAACTATGTCTCAACTTGTAGCTACACTTAAGCTAATCCATAAAAGTTATAATCCTCTAAGACATGATCTAACATGTGGTAGGCATAAAGATCATCACTCTTGCCCACTTCCTGGCCTCTCAAGCTAATAAAGTCGCTGTTTTAAGATATTCTTAAAGATTTTCCTAGCTACCTCCTCTTGAATGAATATGGCTTATTCAATCTATCGCAAGAGTAGGAAAGTTGCTACCCATATGGATATGCATATCGCTATTGGGTAGGTGGTGGTGGAAATGGTCATGTATCTGCAATAAGATGATGGTCAAGTGATAAAAGAGGAAGTGATAAAGGAGACAAGCTCGTAGTCTCATATGAACTGTTAGCTACTTCTCAGACACAATGTCCTCGCTTCTTCTCAAACACCTTATGCTGCCTAGATGATTGGTAGCAACTATTTGGCTTCCTCAGAAGGCTACCTCCTTGTTGATTAATTAATGTTTTGATGGTAATTCCTTAAGCATGAAGGTGACCGCCATGGATATTCTTGAGAAGAATCTTATCTTATTAATGACATTTCATGCTCGTGCGCCACTAAGAATGTAATCAAAGGGATTGTGAGTTTTTCTCTAAAATGAGGTCGCCACAATCACCTTTGAGCTCCAACAAACCTCTGATGAAGAGCAACCAAACAAAAGACTTCACCAACTGAGCTCGGTACCAATCAAATAATACTGATTCTTAAATGCTAAGAGGAGTGTGTGTTATCGCCACCTTAATGATCTAAAGTTTGCAAAATATCGTGGTTTCACCGCCATCAAAGATCTTGAAGGATGGTGGAACAAAACCCTAAATAAAATAAGAACTAAATAAAAACCTAAACCTAAAAAATAAACCTATAAATAAAACCTAAAAAATAAAAAATAAAACCTAAACCCTAAACTAAAAAAAAACCTAAACCTAAACCTAAAATAAACTAAACCTAAACCCTAAACAAAATAAAATAAAATAAAATTAACTGAAAAAAACCTAAACCTAAACTAAAAAAAAACTAAAAATAAACTTAAAATAAAACCTAAACCTAACCTAAAAAAAAATAAAAAAAACCTAAACCTAAACCTAAATAAATAAAACTTAAACCTAAAATAAAAAAAAAAAACTAACATAAACCTAAACATAAATAAACTAAAATAAAAAAATCTAAACTAAATAAATAAACTAAACTAAATAAAAAAATAAACCTAAATAAAAATAAAAAATAAAATAAACAATAAATAAATTAAATTTAACTAAACCTATTGGTTTACTTAATTTAAAAAAAAACCCTAAACCTTATACCCTAAACCTTAAATCCTAAACCCTAAACTCTATAACTAACCCTAAACCCTAAACCCTAAACACTAAAAAGCCCTAAACCCTAAACCCTATGCTAACCCTAAACCCTAAACACTAAACCCTAAACCCTAAACCCTAATCCTAAACCCTATAACCTAAAATCCTAAAATTTAATACCCTAAACCCTAAACCCTAAACCCTAAGAACCTAAAAATCTAAACCCAAACTAAATAAAACCTAAAAATATAATAATTAAAAAATAAACATAAATAAATTAAAAATAAAATAAAATAAAAACCTAAACTAAAACCTAAAAATAAAATAAAATAAACTAATAAAAAATAAACTAAAATAACATAAATAATAACCTAAACTAAACTAAAAAAATAAAATAAACCTAAGAATAAAAACCTAAATAAAATAAACTTAAAATAAACCAAAATAAACCTAAAATAAAATAAAATAAATACTAAATAAAACCTAAACTTAAAAAAACAAACCAAAAAATAAAACCCAAAATAAATAAAAAAATCTTAAACCCTAAACTAAAAAAAAACATAAACCTAAAATAAAAATAAAATAAACAAAATAAATGAACCTAAAGTAAAATTAACTAAATTAAAATCAATAAACATAAACCTGACTTAAAATAAACTAAACATAAACCTAAACCTAAACTAAATAAAATAAAATAAACTAAAAATAAACCTAAACCTAAACTAAAAAATAAAACCTAAAAAAAAAACCTAAAATAAAAACCTAAAACCTAAACCCAAAAAAAAAAAAAAAAAAACATAAACCTAAACCTAAAAAATAAAAATAAACTTAAACCTAACAAATAAAATAAAAATAAAACTAAACTAAAAAAAATAAACTTAAACCTAAACCTAAACCTAAAATAAACTAAAATAAAAAAACCTAAACAAAAATAAATAAACCTAAAATAAACAAACTAAACTAAATAAAAATAAAAAATAAACTTAATTAAAAATAAAAAATAAAATAAACTAAAATGAATAATAATAAATATAAAACTAAGTAAACCAAAATCTAATTTAATTAATAAACCCTAAATCCTAAATATATAAAAAAGCTAACTAAACCCTAAACACTAAACCTAAACACTAAACCTAAATAAATAAATAAACCCTAACCCTAAACTTAAACCTAAAGCATAAACTAAAACCTAAACCCAAAACCCTAAATAAAACTAACCCTAAACCCTAAACCCTAAAATAAACCCTAAACCTAAACCTAAAGTAAAACTAAATTAAAAAAGAAACCTAAACCCTAAGAAAAAACCTAAACCTAAACCAAAAAACCTAAAATCAAAACCTAAATAACATAAAATAAAATCTAATAGATGGAAAAATAAAATCAAATAGATACTATATGGAGGTGGTAAAAAAAAAAGGTTAATAAAATGATATGATGTTATCAACTAACTAAAAAGAAACAAAAAAATCATTTGGTGCTTAAATGTCTTATAAAAAGATGGTTCAAATCTATAATCTAAATAGAAAACATGGTGTGTTACTAAATCAAAAAAGAAATAAATCTAAATTTGATCTCTAAAAAAAAAAACCTAAACCATAAATTAAAACCTAAAAAACCTAAACTAAAAAAATAAAAAAATAAAAAAATCCTAAAACCCAAAAAACTAACCTAAACAAATAAATAAACCCTAAACCCTAAATCTAAAACCCTAAAACCATAAACTCTAAACTCTAAACCCTAAACTCCTAAACCTAAACTAAATAAACCCTAAACCCTAAACCCTAAAAAAACCCTAAACCTAAAACCATAAACCTAAACCCTAAACTAAAATACATCCCTAAACCTTAAAAAATAAACCTAAACCTTAATCACTAAAATAAAACCTAAAAAATAAACCTAAACTATATAAAACATAAAATAAAATAAATAAAACCTAAACCTAAAAAATAAAATAAAACCTAAACTAAACCTAAACCTAAACCTATAAATAAAATAAAATAAAAAATAAACTAAACTAAAATAAAATAAAGAAATACTTAAACTAAACTAAAAAATAAAAAACCTAAATAAAATAAAAACTAATAAATAAACATAAACCTAAACCTTACACCTAAAAAAACCTAAATCTAAAAATAAACATAATAAATAAAAACCTAAACTAAAATAAATAAAACCTAAACCTAAACTCTAAACTAAATAAAATAAAATAAACTAAATAAACCCTAAACCTAAACTTAAAATAAAACCTAAAAAGTAAACCTAAAATAAAAAACCTAAAACATAAAAAAAAAAATAAAATAAAATAAACCTAAACCTAAAAAATAAAAAAAAATAAAACCTAAACCTAAAAAAAATAATAATAAAACTAAATTTAAAAATAAACATAAACCTAAACCTAATCTTAAAAATATAAACTAAAATAAAAAACCTAAACTAAAATAAATAAACCTAAAATAAATAAATAAAAAAACTAAAATAAAAAATAAATCTAAATAAAAATAAATAAATAAATAATAAAAACCTACCAGTTTACTTAATTTAAATCTAAACCTAAACTAAAACTTAAACCCTAAACCTAAAATTTAAACCCTAAACCCTAAACCATAAATCCTAAAAATAAAAAAATATATAATAAATTAAGAAAATAAAAAAAACCCTAGCCCTAAACCCTAAACCATAAAACTAATTCTAAAACCTAAACCTATAACCCAAAACCCTAAACCCTAAAACCCTAAAAAACCTAAACCTCAAACTAAACCTAAACCTAAACCTACACCTAAACCTAAACCCTAAACCCTAAACCTAAATTGGAACCTAAACCTAAACCTAAACCTAAAAATAAATCCAAATTAAACCTAAAACCTAAACCTAAATAAAACCACATCTTAAACCCTAAACCTAAACTACATCTAAATAAACTAAACTAAACCTAAACCTAAACCTAAATAAACCTAAGCCTAAATAAAATAAATAAACTAAATAAACTAAACCTAAAACTAAACCTAAACCAAATAAACTAAACCTAAAACCAAACCTAAACTAAAAAACCTAAAGCTAAAATAAACTAAACCTAAATGTAAACAAAATAAACATAAAGAATAAATAAATAAACTAAACTAAAATAAACTAAACCTAAAAAACATAATAAATAAAACCTAAACCTAAACCTAAAAAAATCTAAACCTAAACTAAATAAAAATAAACCAAAAACCTAAACCTAAACCTAAAAAAACCTAAACCTAAACTAAAAAATCTAAATAAACAAAACCTAAACTAAACTTAAAATAAATAAACTAAATCCTAAACCGAAACCTAAACCAAGAAATAAACCTAAATAAATTCTAAACTAAACCTAAACCTAAATAAACCTAAATAAAATAAACCTAAACCTAAAACCTAAACCTAAAAAAAAAATTAACCTAAACCAAACCTAAACCAAAACCTAAACCTAAACTAAACCTAAACCCAAAACCTAAACTAAATAAACCTAAAAATAAACTAAACTTAAAAACCAAACTAAACTAAATAAACCCTAAACCTAAACCCCAAAAAACCTCCTCCCTAACTAAATCCTTCTAAAATCAAATCATTCTAATCAATTTCTAAATCTCTACATGATGTGCCTCAATAAATATAATCTAACTAATCTCCATACCTCTAAAAATTCATTAACCCACCATTCTGCTATTAAATAAAACAACTACATCTTCCTAACTAAAAATTTTAACTTCTAAGGTAATCAACGATCTAATGTCAAAAAATACAAAATGTTTTAATTACTTTGATAAATTTACCTAAAAATTTGGACAAGACCCAAACCTAAAATAAAATCAAGACATACTAAACTACAAATGATTTTGATTATTCACCCTAAAATCTAATTTGTCTTTAATTGTAAATAAACCCCTATATAAAAAATAACTACTATTCTGTGTAGCTATCTATAAATGTCATCGCTGTCTTAAAAAAATTTGTGTACTAGATGAAATTAAAAAGAAGAAATGTTGACTAATTTATTCTCTAAAAAAATAAAACCCTAAACTCTAAACTAAAATTTGAACCTAAACCTAAACCCTAAACCCTAAAAATAAAAAGAAAACTAAACCTAAACCCAACCCTAAACTTAAACCCTAAACCCTAACCTAAACCCAAAATCCTAAACCCTAAACCTAAAAAATAAATAAACCCAAACCCTAAACCCTAAACCTAAACCCTAAACACTAAACCCTAAACCTAAATCCCTAATAAACCTAATAAACCTAAAACTAAACCCTAACCTAAAACCCTAAAACCTAAACCTAAACTAAATAAAATATAAAAATAAATAAATAAACCTAATCCTAAATAAATAAAAAAGTAAAAAAAAAAAACTAAACCTAAACTAAACCTAAAATAAAATAAAATAAAATAAAACTAAATAAAATAAAATAAATAAAACCTAAACTAAACAAAAAAAACAAATAATCTAAAATAAAAACTAAATAAAATAAAACTAAATGAAAATAAAATAAAAATAAAATAAACCTAAAATAAAACTAAATAAAAAAACCTAAACCTAAAATATAAACCTAAAAAATAAATAAAAATAAAACCTAAACCTTAAACTAAAAAAATAAACCTAAACTAAAAATAAACTAAAAAAATAAACCTAAATAAAATAAAATAAAACCTATACCTAAACCTATAAAAAAAAAATAAACCTAAACCTAAAAAAAAAAATAAAATTAAAATAAATTAAAAATAAACTAAACTAAACCTAAACTAATAAAAACCTAAACTAAAACAAATTAACCTAAAATAAATAAAATAAACTAAATAAAATAAAATAAACCTAAATAAAATAAAAAAATAAATAAACTAAAATAAATAAAAATAAAAATAAATTAAAGAAAACTAAACCTATCAATTTACTAAATTTATTAAAACAAATAAAAATAAATCCTAAACCCTAAAAACTAACCTAATCCTATAAACCTAAACTATAAACTCTAAAAAAATAAACCTAAACTAAAATCTAAACTAATAATCAAAACACTAAACCCATAAATCTAAACTTAAACCTAAACCTAAACTAAACTAAACCCTAAACCTAAACCTAAACCTAAACTAAAACCCTAAACCTAAACCTAAACTACCCTCCTAAATTTAAAAAACTAAACCTAAACCCTAAACCTAAAATCAAACCCTAAACCTAAACTAAACCTAAAAACATAAAACTATAAAGCTAAACAAACCTAAACTAAAACCCTAAACCTAAAAAACCTTAAAAAACCTAAACCTTAAACTCAGGAAAACCTAGAACCTAAATAAAGTAAATAAAACTTTAAAATAAATTAACCTAAACATAAATAAAATAGAAAAATAAAATAAAATAAAAACCTAAACTAAAACCTAAACTTAAAAATAAAATAAAATAAAATAATAAAAACTAAAATATAATAAATAGAAACCTAAACTAAACTAAAAATAAAAAATAAACTTAAGAATAAAAAACCTAAATAAAATAAAATCTAAACGTAAAATAAAATTAAAATAAACCTAAAGTAAAATAAAATAGAAACTAAATAAAAACCAAAACCTAAAAAAATAAACCTAAAAATAAAACCTAAAAATAAATAAAAAATGAAACCCAAGCCCTTAATTAAAAATGAAAACTAAATTTAAAAAAAATAAAATAAACCTAAACCTAAATTAAAATAAACTAAACTAAAATAAATAAAACCTAAACCTAAACCTAAACCCAACACAAAATAAGATAAAAGAAACTAAAATTAAAATTAAACCTAAAAATAAACCTAAAATAAAAACCTAAACCCTAAACCCTAAACCCTAAACCATAAAAAGCTAAAAACCTAAACCTAAACTAAATAAAAAATAAAAGTAAAATAAATAAAAAAACCTAAATGAAAATAAAATGGAAATATAAAATAAAATAAAAACTTAAACTAAACCTAAACCTAAACCTAAACATAATCCTAAACCTAAACCTAAAAAGAAAATAAAATGAAAAATTATAACTAAACTAAAATAACATAAATAAAAACCTAAACTAAACTAAGAAATAAAATACCTAAATAAAATAAAAACTAAACTTAAAATAAAAATAAAATAAACCTAAATTAAAATAAAATAAAAACTAAATAAAAACATAAATTTAAAAAATAAATCTAAAAATAAACCTAAAAAAACCTAAACTCTAAAAAACCTAAACATAAAATAAAAACAAAATAAACTTAAACTTAAACTAAGATATAAACTAAACTAACATAAAAATAAATCTAAACCTAAGACGAAAATAAACTAAACCTAAACCTAAACTAAAGAAAATAAAATAAACTACAAATCAACCTAAACCTTAACTTAAAAAATAATACCTAAAAATAAAAACCTAAAACCTAAACCTAAAAAAAATAAAATAAAAATCTAAACCTAAACCTAAAAATAAAAAATAAAAAACAAAACCTAAAAAATAAAATAAAACTAAACTAAAAAAATAAACCTAAACCTAATCAAACCTAAAAAAAATAAACTAAATAAATAAACATAAAATAAATAAACTAAACTAAATAAAATAAAAAAAATAAACCTAAATAAAAATAAAAAAATAAAACTAAAAAAAACTAAATAAACCTAAACTTATCGGGATACTTAGTTTTAAAAATATAAAAAAATAAAAACAAATAAAACCAAATAAAAGAACCCTAAACCCTAAAGCCTCAACAACCCTAAACCCTAAACCCTAAAATCTACAACCCTAAACCCTAAACCTACCAAATTTACCTGCTCTAAATAAAATAAAAAAATAAAATAAATAAAAACCTAAACCCTAAAAACTAACAAAATAAACCCTAAACTAAACCTAAACTTAAAACTTAAAAAACCTAAATTTAAACCCACAAACTAAACCCAAACCCTAAAACTAAACTTTAAACTAACTAAACTCCTAAATCAATAATAAACTTGATAGAACATCACCTTCAACTAGTCTTAGTCTAGATCCAGTGGACTAAGGGAGGTCAATTATCACAAAGTGGTTGTGGGGATCTGAGGTGCTGGATATGGAGGTGGTGGGAGGTGGTGGTTATGGTGGAGGAGAGGACATGGATGTTACAACTGTGGTGGTGGCAGGAGAGATCGGGATATGGTGGTGGATCCCACTACCGAGAGGCTGGTTCATGGGAACTACTAAAGAACCTGATCCATCTACTATGGAACTATGTCTTTATAGAGACAGTTCTACTTATCTAGAGTTTTTGATTTGTATGGGTGCTCATTTTATCTATGTCATCATGTCTTAGAAAACTTGGGTCGCTTGGTTGATGAAATCAAAAGAAGAAATGTTGAATCTAATTTATTCCTCTTAAAAAAAAACATAAATACTAAACCCTAAACCTTAAACCCTAAACTAAAAACTTAAACCCTAAACCTAAAATCAATACCAAAAACCCTAAACCCTAAACCCTAAACCCTAAACCCTAAACCCTAAAACCCTAAAACCTAAAAACTATAACCCTAAACCCTAAACCATAAACCATAAACCCTAAGCTAAACTTAAACCCTAACCATAAACCCTAAACCTTGAATAAAGAAGTCATTAGGAGTATATCTAAATAATGGCCTAATCCTAACATAGTTATGGTAGCTAAAGAAAATGTCATAAAGAGACTTTCCCTTGATTATTAGAGATTTGAATACCATAAACCCTAACCCAAAATCATATTATAATACCATATATTATAGTATAATGTAGCATCAAATATTTGAGCATGTAGTGAACTATTTTTGGATGTTATAAGATGTTTTGAAATGTTTTAGTATATTATAGTATTGTGACCTATAGTCTATATTAAAATAAATCATAAAAATATTGATTTAATAGATCAGTTGATGAAATTTGTTAAACTTGAAGTGGGAATTAGGTTGTAGTACCAAAGGTGTGCTACCCACTTGTAGTCTAAAAAAAGTAAGATTTTATGTTCAAAATAAATATTATATGTTGTAGCATATATAGCATCATATATCATAATATATTGTTATGCATTTTAAATTCTTTTAGTATTTTACAATCATGAGCACACTAGCATTATTTATAAAAATTTAGATTAAAATGGTGGAATAATAAATAAAGTTAGAGCATGGAATCATAATATTTTATTTCATTCTAAAATATGTAAGTGATACTACTAAAATATATAGTTTTTTGTTTACTAATTTTATGATTTTTATCTTAAGCAATCCCTTGTGATGTGATATGAAATATAATACAATATAATATGTTATAGTATTATAATATAGGATGCCATAACATAGTGTAGCATCATGCATTATAGCATACTATTGTATTACTACTTATTGTTTAGCAAATTTTAGTTTATTATAGATGTAGTAGAGTTTGTATAATTCATAAAAATATTGATTTATGAGATGATGGATTTGGCCAAATTTAAGGTAAGCTTTAGGAACATCATTGGGGTGCTATGGTGTGTCATTTCATCAAAAGAATGGAATTTTGCATCCAAAATAAATGTTCATTTCAACCAAATTTTATAAATTTTTTGCTTAAAGTGATTCATTTTAAGGTGTAATGTAAGATAATATATTATATGAAAGCATATTAAAATATAATATACATAAAAATATAACTTCACATATATATGTATGTGGTGTCGTGTTACTAAATGTTATTGTACATTTTAGTTTGTTTTACTTTTGTTATAATACATTGGGTCAAAACTCACAAAAATGTTAATTTGAAGGTTGAGATGGAAGAATTTGGCCAAATTCAACACACCAAAAAAGCAACACCAAAATTATGCTATTTTATACCATTTTTAATAGAAAATAATAATTTTACATCCAAAATGAACATTATTCATATTTTGAGAAAATTTATTATTTGTTCCTTTAAAGTGATTCTAATGAGGTGTAATGTTAGACAATATATTATATTATAGAAAATTATAATATAACATCATATATTATAATATAATATAGTGTGTTAATTCACACTATAATATGTTTAGCATGATATTGTATAGTTAGTTTGAGCTTGCACCATCATAAATCATAAAATGTTGATTATAATATTAAGATGATGTAATTTCAAATGAATACATTGTTAGGCTTTTGGTTGGAGTATTAAAGGTGTGCATAAGAGAAGAAATAAGATTTGATGAGAATTCCATGTCAGGGACATGGAGGGAGATCCACTAGGTGATCACACATGTATTGGACATGACATGTGAGGGGTCTATATCGAGGGCATAGAAGAAGAAAATCTGTTGGGGATAAAATTTGAATTTGATTTGATTATATGATTTTTGGAAAGAAGATCGGGGATAAGAATATATAATCCAATAGATTAATATTGAATCAACTTTAATTTATTTTTATTTTAATTGATGGAGGCATATTTGCTAGAGATATGGGCTTGAGTCCACTGGGATCGTATATGAACCTTCCACTGGAAGCGTGTTTGGCTATCCATTGGGATTGATTTGAGTTTGATTTCAAGATTTTTTTTGGGATGTATTGGGAATAAGAGTTTGGTTGGATTTCTTTGATTTAGACTCTACTGGGGAGTTGGTTTAATTTGCTCCACTAGGGAGGTTGGTTTTGAATTTGATTTGTTTGCTTGACTTATTTATATATGATTTGGGGCTCCACTGGGAAAAGGGTGTGATTTAACTCCACTCGATAAAATTAGATTTGGTTTAATTTAATATGAGTTAATGTATGGACCTATTGCAATGAACTCACTAAGACTTCACCTTGACTACCTGTGTTTACAAATCCAAAGGGATAGTCTACCGGGGTAGAGCTAGCTAACCTAAGGGGTTGCCTTCCAATGCAACAATGATAGAAGAAGGCAGGACTTACATCTTCCAAAGTGAGGAACAACCACTAGGGACATGTTGGATGCACAACAAATTGAACCGACCGACTAGAAAGTGAATGCCACTGGGACTTATGTCAACTCAAAAGTAGTCAAGATTAATTTTATCTTAATTTCATGTGATTTGAGGGTTTTGGTTTAGTTTGATTAATTAAGGGCATATCCACTGGGATGTGAGCTCGATCAAATTTGATAGATTTAATTTATGGACCATGATGTGGACCCAAGAGAAGGAGCTATATCAGAGTTATCCTATCTTAGATTTACAAATCTAAAGGGATCTTCTACTGGCCATGGTGTAGAGCTAGCCAACTAAGGGGTTGCCTTTCGGTATGCAATGGCTATGCTAGGAAGAAGGCATAGTAGACTTACATCTTCTAAGGAACACGGTGACCTATTGGTAGGACAACAAATAAAGTTGATTTAAGGGTGACTATTGAGTGAATGTCGCTAGGACTTATATCAACTCAACAGTAGTCGCATATTCCTATAGGAGTTTTGCCGACACCGCCTAAAGATAAGATGTTCTTGAAAAGGTACCACTAGGGTGTCCTCCTAATCCACAAGTGAATATATATTTTGTTTATATCTTTGTGGACCTATTGTGTGAGGGACCACACTAAAAGGTTATGCCTTGACCTATCTTTGATGGGAAGGGAGAATACATCCATAAGATGGATTCTCCAACCACAGGGGTGGATACTAGAAAAGGGGAACTGTCCAATCTGATAGTAACTTGGGTAGTGTCTAAATGGGGTCACAAAGGACATGATCCAAATATAGTGCCCACAGGGTAGGGGAGTTATCTAAGCCCTAGAAAAGAAAGCTTATAGGTACGTGGCCAACTCAAGGAGAAAGTGAGTGAACTTACATCCATGAGTGGTGTATCCTAAGGTGCGAGAACCAACCAACCTAAAGTGTATCCATTAGCATGAGTGGTGTATCCATCAGCATAGTGAGAACCAACCAACCTAAGGTGCCTATCGGTGTGCAATGATCAATCTGGAAAGAAAGCATGTAGGCTTAAAACTTTCCAAGTGGAACTGATCATCGGGATAGTTTGTCATCGGTGGGATAGATGCTATCTGAACTAAAGTGACTACTAAGCAGGGAGCCCCGAGGAAAGACTGGACCTAGACTTGAAGTAGTTAGGAAGGAAGGAAATACTAGGGACTTATCCTAAACCTCAAATATACTACCCAATTGCAACAAAGGCTAATCCAAGAAGAATATAGTAGACTCACATCCTCTTAAATGAAGCCAACATGTGGTAGTTTTACCGCCATAAGGCCTACCAAACTAACAAGGTGCTCATCGGTGTAGTGGCCAAGTAAGAAGGAAAGCATAGAAGATTAACATCCTCCAAAGTAAGAAGACCATTGGGGTGACACACTAGTAGGGTAGCATGTCAGCCCGACCTAGAGCAGCTACTGAGTGAGTGTCGCTAGGAGCGTTATCTCAACTCAGAGTAGCCCAAGATAAAAAAGATATTTCTTTGTTTTATATGTTTGTGTGTAGTTTTTGTTTGTGTTGTGATGATGAAGGATAGGATGCTACGGTTCCTTACACCTACCCTAAACACATCATGGTAGATTCATAAATAAGAATACTTTCAACATGGAAAAGATTGAATTAGAAATTGAATTTTCATTGATGATAATTATTTTCAAACATGATTTATAATATTTCTTTTAAGTAGAGCCCATTGATTGGAAGCATTGGGCACCTCCCTTATGATTAATAAGTCGATAAGATCCTCTTTGGTAGGCCTTCTATGGCAAAAGGGCCTTCCCAAGTGGGTTCAAACTTTCCTTATCATGACGCAACAATTGGTCTCATTAGAACTAAAATAAGCTCTCCTACTTGAAAAGCTCTAGATGGACCAACTTGTTGTGAGCTTGAATTATTTTAGCTTTGTACAACTTGAGGTTTTGGCATGCCCAGGCTTATCCTCCAAACCTTAATCTCTCTCGCAACTTACATTCTACTCATTGTGATCTTGCTACCCAGCTATCCTTAGTGATGGTTTTGGACTAATGGTAGAACATCTTCACCATAGAAGAAAAGAGACTAAGTTGGAGTTTTATATGTGGTGTAGTAGGCTTCAACCCATGCTGCTATTATTGTCCTCTTTATTTAAATGAGAGTTTTGTTGAAGGCTTCTGCTAACCAATTTTCTCTTGGATAGTAGATGGTAGAATATCTCCAATCCATGTTATATCTCTCGGCAAAGTTATTGATCTCGATGCTCTTGAATGTAGTATCATTATTAAATATAATTTATTGAGGCACTCCAAACCTATATACGATATGGTTCTTAATAAATTGGAGCACATGCTGAGTTGTGACCTCTCTGAATAGAATCACCTTCACCCATTTGGAAAAGTAGTCGAGCTAAGATGAATCGATGACCCTTGAAGAAGGAGGATCAATCGACCCACTATGTCGGTACCCAACACTTGAATGGCCATGAGGCCAATGTAGGATGTAGAATGTTGGGTGGTTGGTAGGACCACACCGTATTTGACATTGGTGGCATCGCCTATCCATGCAATCTTTGATCATCGATGGCTAGTAGTATCCTCTTGAGTTTTCATCTTCACTATATTGGTCCCAAATAATCTTAGTGTACTTAGTCACGATCATACTTTCGCTTGTCAAATAATGTAACCACATATGATTGAAAGTCCAGACAAGACACCATCCACAAGAGCAAAGGAAAGTGCTCTCGCTTCATCGATGGGCTTGGGACTTCTCTTGAGGTAGTTTACCTTTATTTAGGTAATCCATGAATGATTCTCCAATTAACTCCTCTTCCTTCTTGAAATGGAAACTTCCCCTTCAAGAGAGTACTTTTGATGAGTTCAAATCAAGGGATAAGACTTGTCTATTTTGGATCTTTATTGATATGGACTCATCCTCACATGCCAACTCCTGCAAGCTTGGAAAAGCATACATTATGGCATTCTCTCCTTAAGGAATCTTATAAATGGTAACCTCTAGGATTTGGGCCCATGGTGTACTTATGGTAGTGATGGAGCTTGGGCTTTATAACCTTATAGGACCTAGCAATTTGGTTGATAACTAGCTAAGAATCCTCAAAGATGTTAATTTCTAGAGTATAACTCTAACCTAATCAAAGCCTCATATTTGGCTTCATTGTGCAAGGATTGGACAAATAATATGAGAATCTCATCACATCATCTAGAGTTAAGAGAACTATTTCTACCCCTCGCCTTTCCGGAATAGTAGATTATGGTTCTTCTCCTCTTTGAGAGAAGCCGCACCATCAAAGTACATCTCAAGGTGAATGCTAGTATCCCTAAGTTCATGATTTGTTCATCGGGAGAGATCATCACTGGAGAGTATGAAGTGGGTGTGCTAAGAACGCTAGCACTTATCCTTTGATCATGAAAGTTTAAGAAGGTAATGTCAAATTAAGAGATCATGGACCATAGTTCCAACCATCCGATAGCATCGCCGTGTCAAGAGATAATAGTGGATTGATCTAGAGATTAAGTTCACCTTATGAGGAAGCATGTGTAGCTTTGGGATGCAAAGATTAAAGCTAGCAATGCTTCAATGGGTGATAATTAGCCTCAGAGATTAGATTAGGTAGTAAGGTGTATTTTTCCTTCCTTCATCATTGGCCAACAAATCACCAGAGTCATCTAACGCAAAGAGTGTAAAGTATGAGAATCTTGCTCAGATAGGATACTAGAACCGGTGGCACCATCGTAATGCTTGATGTCTCAAGGCATGCTCACACTTATCATCCACTTAAACTTGGCATCTTGACAAGTCGAGAATGGTTGTCATCTTCCGATAAGTTGGATATAAAGCATCTTAGATATGCCAACCGCCTTGAATGATCTGAGTTGAGTTAAACTTTTAGGTGGCATTTCTAATATCTCCTTGATCATCTCTAGATCGATTTCAATTCCCCGTGTCAGACAACAAACCCAAGGAATTTCTCTAAAGCTACTCAATGCATACTTTAGGGGGTTCATTTTGAGGTTAAATTATCTTAACTATTTAAAAACTACTCTTAAGTTAAAGAGATGGTATTTCTTTTCTCTACTTTTGACTACGAGATCATCGACATAGCACTCAACTTGATGATGAATGAGTTCATTGAAGATTCGAGTCATAGTCCACAGGTATGTAGCACCAGCATTTTTAAAGGCATGACCTTATAGTAATAGATTTTGATCGAGGTTCTAAAAGTAGTGTTTCTTTCATATTCAGAGGCCATCTTTATTTGGTTATATCCAGATGAGCCATCCATGTAAGAGAAGACTACATGAGATGAGGCAATGTCCACCATCGCCCGGATTGGTAGTGAAATTCTTTTTGGACATGCCTTATTTAAATCCCTAAAATTAATGCATATGTGAATTTGACCATTCTTTTCTTAATGATAACAAGCCAACCGTAGGGTATTTTTCTTCTCGGATGAAGCCAGCATCATTCAATTTCTTAGCATCATATATGACTTATTGTTCTATGTCTAATCACATGCATCTAGGAGCTTGCTTGATAGGGTTAGTAATAGGCTTTATTCCTAGTTTATGGATCGCTATCAAGAGCCAATGCATCTCTTCATAACTCCATGCAAAGTTAAACTCAATCAATAGCCTAACTAAGTCATTGGTTTCAATTTCATTCAACAAAAGAATTGATGTATGCTGGATCTTCTTTTCCTAAGTTGATTTCTGAGCTCGATGGTTGACTTGATCTCTTCTTCAAACTCTAGTGCATCTTTGACTTCAAAATCATCTAGATCATCTAAAGTTTCTAAGCATAGCTCCTCATATGAGTTAATGTGATTTGAAAAGAACCTTTCACAAATGATTGGTAATGACTAAGTAATCGCATCATCGAATTGACCCAATTATCTAATCCTAGGTCTTGATTGAGAGCTTTTGCATTTGTTCTTCCATATTCTTTGAAGTAGTCACTAGTGCTTTGACCAAGTATGTGGGATTAACCTTTTTGCTAAATTATGAACACAAGGAAAGTACTAATCAAAAGGTAATTCTATTAATTCTTTATATGAATCATCCTCAAGTTCTACATCAACTTCTTGACTTGAGGATGATGCCCAAAGAACCTATGAGTCTTCACACCGCATGACTTAGGGGCTTCCTTAACTACCAAACTTAGCTTTTGAGAGGAATGTGGTTAGAGCTAAGGTTCCCAACTGGTCTAACTTTCACATATAGACTTGGATACACTTATGCTTTGCTTTGAGCCCATCATCACCTTCTTCAAGTGTCACCTCAGAATCTACTAGAAGAGCTAGTGTGCTAACCATATAAGACTCAACCTATGGACTATATTCTAAGTCTATATGGATAGAAGGTGTACTCTTGAATGGGACATATTCTATTGGTGGCCAATAAGGAGGTTTTCACCCCTGACTCCCTCTTCCTCTACTGGTGGAGGTCGTGTCATCCTACCCATATTCAAATGGAGTAACAACTATGGGTGGAATCAAAATGTCGCTCACTTCTCCTCCAAGTTATATTTTCCCTTTTATTTTCTTTTTTTTTCTTTTCACTTTTCTTTCTTTTTTTTTTTTTCTCTTTCTTTTTTCTTTTTTTTTCTTTTTTCTTTATTTTAAACTTGGCCAAGTTCAAGAATAAACTTGTTGATTTTGAGGGAGGTAGTAAGTCATCCTCATATATGCCAACCTCATGAACTATAAATGGCTTGAGATCTCCTTTGACAAGAGATTCCACCTCTCACACTTCACATTGATGCATAGAGGATGGAACTATGTTGTTCTCATATATCCATGGTCTCCTAAGCAAAGTGTTGAAAGAAATATCCAAGTCTATAATATGAAACTAGCTTGTCTTCTAATCATCTATCTCCAAGGGTAACACTATGGAGCCCGGCTGATTTCACTTTGAGTATAATTCAATCTTCCCATAACTTAGGAGTCTTCTAGACACTAAGACTTCCTAGTCATAAGACACTTCTAACAATTAGGTAAACACTTAACCTAAGCCTAGAAACTTAGAAGGGTTAACCTTAGGATTAGGTGCCTTAGTGGATTAGATAATCCCACCTACAACCCAAATCCAATCCATGTTCACCTTCTCAAACAAACCTCAAGTTCAATTCAAACATCAAATTCAAATCCAAATCTAAACCCAAATTCCAAAACCAAATGATTGAAGCCCATGATCAAATCCAAACTTGAAACCCTACCTAAGATGACCTATCCATGGACTAGCCAAATCTTAATCCAAATCAATCAAAATCAATTGATTTTCATAAACAATTTATATCTTCAACTTCCTAAATATAAATCAAATCTACATTCAAATAATCAAAACTAAATTAAACTAAATCAAATTAAATCAAAACCTTCCTAAGCCATATGACTATCCCATGGACTTAGCAAATCTTAATCCAAATCAAGTCAAACTCAATTGATTTTCTCACAAATCAATCATATTTTCAATCATCTTCACAAATTTAAATGAAATATACATTTAAATCATCAAAACTAAATCAAACCAAATCAAAATTTAAAACCTAATCCACATGACCCAACTCCATGGACTTAGCAAATTCTTCATTCCAAAAAACCCAAATTCAATTGATTTTCTCATGAATCAATCATACCTTCAATCATATTCACAAATATAAATGAAATATACAATCATCAAGCAAACCAAAATCAACTCAAGTTAAAACCCAACTTAACCCTTTTGACATGAAATGTTCAAATGAACCAAAACCCATTTGAACCATTTTGAATTTATATATCAATCCCAAATCCATATATAAACTCAACTAAATCAAACTCAACCATATCAAGCCAACTAAAACCAATTGGTCCACTTGACAAAGTGGCCAATTTGACCTATTTGAGTCAAGTTCTAATCCTACCCAAATTGGATTGAACCAAGCCATCAAAACCTCCCATCATGATTGTTGATCACCCTAGGTGATCAATTATCACAAATTAGTCAAACCAAGTCAAATTGGTCATATCATTTGACCAAGTCAACCTTAACCCATATAAACCCAAACTAGCCAAATTAAATTTAAGGCAAATCCCTTGAAACTAGTGATTCATACCAAATCAAAATTAATATTTGAATGACTTGACCTTCAATTGAGTCAAACAAATCTCAATTGACCATCTTGACCCAAGTTGACCCAAATTGACCTAAAAGATTAAACTGGATCAAATCAAAATATAAACCAAATTTATTACAACCAATGGCTCAATTTCATTCCAAATTGATTGTTGAACTTGACCAAAGCCATGATTGACCACTGATTTACTTAGCCCAAATTGACCTAAAGGCTCAAGTTGGCCTAAATCAAAACCAAATCAAAATTAATTGAAACCAAAGCCTATAAATCTTCAATTGGTCAACTAAACCCAAACCAACACCCAACCTGTTAATTTGGCCAATTTGGTCAAATTGGTTAACTTAACCCATTTGACCCAAATGAATTCAAATGAGCCAAAATCAAATATAAGCTAAACTAAACCAAACCAATTGAACCAAAACATCTAAATGATAATATGAACTTGCCAACCCTTGGTTTGACCCACCCAATTGGTTCACAATAACCTAATTTGACCTAAATGAGTCAAATTGAGCCAAACCTAACCAAATCAACTCCAATTGACTTGAAATTTTACCCACTTTTGGCTCATTTCAAATCTACCCAAATCAAATTGCCAAATGATCATTCTACCCTTGGTCAAGAGAATCACATGAGAAAAATCACCCATGTAAGTGGTCATTTTAATTCCTTGGCCACTTAGTACTCTCCCAATGGTCCACCTAGGCACTAAGACACTACCCAACCTAACCCAAGGGGTGGTTGGTCTATGACCATGGGAGGTGAAATCTCACCTCCCATTGGAGCATTTAAAACCCATAGGACACCCATGATTCCTCCTTGAAGCCACCTCCACACCTTCAACCAACCAAGCAAGCCAACTCACCTCTTCCCGCCAAATGACTCCCTCGAGATGTGATCACCATTAGAAGCCAAACCTAATCCCACCATCTGACAAGATGAAGGGGTATACACTTTCACTCAAAAACACACATATTCTCTCAAAGATAGCCCCCAAGATGAGCCAAAAGCTATTCCTAAGTCTAAGCTCATTCCTCAATTGAAAATGTCATTCTTTCTCAAAATATTTCCCATTTCTAACCTAACTTCCCATTTCTCATCAAACTCAAATTAACTTGCACCTTCCTAGGCCTTCAAGCAAGAAAATCATTTCCCCAAGCTTCGAGCACCGAGGTGGGACTTGAGCAAAGTCCCAAATCATCCATGCCTTCAAAGAACATTGAGGATTGATCCAAGGCTCAATGATTCATCTCACTATATGAAGTTTTCAATCATTGAGCCCCATCTTGAGCTCCAAGGTATGCTTCCAAAACTATTTTAGCAAAAATGGGTTGGAGCAAGAAAACTTGCATCTCATGTAATCTTGACCGTTGGATCCCTCATCAATGTTGTGAAGGTGTTGAATCCTTTTGGAGTTGATCCGAGCTTGGGTAAGCTCAGATCAAGTGAGCAATAAAGGATGGATTCAATTCTCCCTCACTTGTGTGATGTTAGATCATGCACCATCTGTTCGATGTGATCAAAATGGATGATCGTGATTAGATCCTCTAGATCGATATCATTTAATCCTATGAAGATATGGAATTAATCATAGCTATCTGATCTTAGATCGGATGACAGATGAGAAAGCCATCGTGCCATCATGTAATCATGATAAGTTTTGGTAGCCAATCCAGACGCCATGTGGAAAGTGCAGGCCAACAAAATTAGGCTTAATTAATCATTTTAAATAAAACTTCTAAAATCATAAAACATCATAGAGAATTAAAAAAAGCAAATAAATACTCATTTTAATAGTATTTTAGAGGGAAATTAATTAAAAATGATCTTAACTAATTTTGAATAGTAATTAAAGTTTAATTACAAAATTAATTAGCTTAATTACTCCTTAATTACTTTATAAATTAATTTCAAATTTTGTGAGTTAATTTAATGGATGACCTCTTCCCATGATTTTCTTGGGATTTATTGCTCACTTAATTAGAAAATTTACTAATTAAACCTTAACTACTCTTTTAAGTTAATTAATGATTAATTAATCCCATGAAGTAATAAATTGTTAAATAAGTTTATTAATCATTGTTCAATAATATGAACTAAGGAATATTGGGACCCCTTTCCCTAAGTTCATTTTACCCTTTTTTAAATGAAATTAATTAAGATTTAACTAATTAATTAAATCACTTAATCAAATTGAAATCATAATCTATCGATCTTAAATAATTAAATCTTGGGGAAGATCTAGGTGTTTAATAACCCAAAGGAGTTTAATGAAATTATGGATAATCCACATGTGGAAAACCATAAGAGTAATTAATTAAGTTCTTTAATCTAATTAACTTTAATCATGAGTGAATTGTATTAGGCCCTTTTATTTCTGGATTTATCAAGTTTATTTTCCATGCATATCATGTTGGCTCATAATTATTTAGTTAATTACAAGGTGACATAAGTAAGGGTAATTAATTCATCTAACTAGGGTTCAACTTAATTAACCCATAAAATCAACTTAATTACATTTCCTTAAATTAAATCAAATCACTAATGTGGGAATGGGTTTAAAACAATAAGTGATGAGTTTTGTTCTCCTCTTTAAAACAAATTAAATCCAAAACTTAATTAATAAAGAAGCTTTGGTTTGCTTTAAATAATCTTATTTGATTTGATTGTCCTTAAGAACTAGTTTGGTTGAATGAATCACATGCTTATATTTGATTGTCCTCTTTCCAATAATGTTAAATTTGGTATGTCATTTGAAATCATGGATCCATCTTTTCAAAATCAAGTAAAATAAAATAGATTTCTTTTATGTAAGCTTGCATGTGTTGATTTAATTTAATATATACATGGCTATAATCACTATTAAATCTAAATGTATTTTTTAAAAGCTTATAAATAAATAATAATATGTGTTATGATGCTAGTTATAAATACATAAGAAATGCATGTGCTTATAACTTAAGTTTATGAATGTTGAGTACTCTTTTTCATGGTTGATTTATGTAAGATTGAATGTTAATGGGTATAACTGACATCAACAAGCTTTAGCTATCCCCAAGGAGGTCATTTGATTACCTCACTTCCTGGTTTAACAAATCCATGTACTCATTTGATTTCATTCTTATGTATTTCAACATTAAATTTAGAAAGAGCTTTAATTCATATATATATAAATGATTCAAAAAAAATATAAATTTGCATAGTTTTCTTTCCCCATTTATGTATACATCCATGTGTGTCCAAGAAAAGAAAGTATATAAACATCCCAGAATATGAGGCTTTAGTTAGCCAAGGAGGTCATTTGATTACCTCACTTCCTAGTTTAACAATGACATGTACTTGCCTATATCTTTGTACATGTATATGTATATGTGATTAGTGAATGAAAATCACATTTTACATTATAATTGCATGCATTCATAATTGACTAAGTGGTTGAATTAATTATCCATATGATTTTGGAGCTTACATCCTATGTTCATGTATACAAATTTACATATGTTTGAATGCAAATGGGTATATAGTCCAGATATCCCGAGAATACGAGGCTTTAGCTAGCTCTAAGGAGGTCATTTGATTACCTCACTTCTCTGGTTTAACAACGGCACATGCCTATTTAATTTCATTCTTTTGTATTTTTTGTATAATTTGGATAAAATTTTAAATTAATATGTTTAAATAATTCCAAATAAATATAAATTCTAAACATACACATACATTCATCATTTAAGTGTAAAATATGTTTCATGTATATATTCACTTAGATTAAATTATATGACATATGATAAAAGGAATGATTTAATATATGTCATGTAGTAATTGAATTAAATTAATCTTAAGATGTCATTTTGAATAGGTTATTTAAAGTGAACCTAAACTTAAGATTTATTAAATCATTTAATATTCACTAAAGAGAACTAAATCAAATTAATATACTTTAGAAAGTGACTTAAGGTAGGGATGAAAGATGACAATTCTTTTCCTCTTTATAACACTTAGTTGCTAAATCAAATAAAATAAAAAAGAAAACACAAATTAAATTCTCAAACCAATTAAACTACTTCAAGTAAATCAACCTTTCATGTTAAATTGAATCCTTCTACACTTAGAAATACAACACTAATGCCTAACAAGACTACCACAAGCCTTAATACACTAATAGAATTAAGTCACCATTTCTAGCTCTAAGTTAGATAAAAATGATGTGATGTATGTTTTGTTTTATGATGTATTATTTTAGATTGGATGTTATGTATTCAGACTTAATAAAATTAATATTCTTAATCATTTTTATAGGGATTATGCTTAAGGGATGCTTAAAATAAATGAATGCTTTTTTTTGGTTGTTTTAAATCTTTAAGCATAATCCAAGTTAGATAAAATTTAGTTACCCATGTGTAGGTGCTAAGTCAAAATTATAAATATAATGTTTGGGATTATATGTATATTTAGCTAACCTCTATTTTGATTTACTTAGATTTACTTTTCCCATAAATGTAATTTTTAATAAATTAAGATTAGTGATATAAGATTAGATGAAAAGGCTTGTCTGCTCTATGATGCCTTTGAAGCAAGCACCATCCAAATAAAAAAAGGAAACAAATCAAAATAGAGATATGAAGAAAGAAGACCCCATAACATTTAATACAATTATAATTATTCTTCCAATTTATAAGGGTAGAGCCTACCCATCTTTTCTCTCTTTT
This sequence comes from Cymbidium sinense, assembly GCA_021442155.1. NCBI lineage: Eukaryota > Viridiplantae > Streptophyta > Magnoliopsida > Asparagales > Orchidaceae > Cymbidium > Cymbidium sinense. Next base: position 93,822 of record JAKCPB010001669.1, read on the forward strand.
TAAAAATATATCTTTATGATAATTTATATAATTGTTTGATGTTATGTTTACATTGTGCATTAGGACCAAATGCTTTTGAGTTTTAAATGATTGATGCTTTAATGTGTGGCTTGGATATGATTAGCTCTTAGGATAAAATAAATTTTCTACCCAACTAATCACATAATTAAATTTTAAACAACTCATAATCTCATCATAAATCTAATACATAAATAATATAAAAGATTTAGCATTTTAGTAATGGTTGTATGTTTCACATCATCCATACATATTTTTCACTCTGAACATGAAGGATCTCTATCCTTGAACTTAAAGGAATGTTTGACCATGAGGGCATCCCTTGTGAGAACACCTTTCTCTAGAACCTATTTTTATCATGTTTAGCATAATAAATCCTAAAGCCTCTATCAAAATAATGTCTAAAATGAAAAAATTGAAAAGATTTTGCATCTATAAATTAAGATGCTCATACCACTCATGCTCTAATCTTAAGTGTGTACTTTAGTTTTTTAATTAAATAACTACTAGCTATCTTGCAATTCATATACATGGTTTTAAAATTGTAGGAGGAGATATGTGGCTTATGGTGATTATAACTCTAGAAGTAACAATTTATTCTCTCTTGTGGAGTAACCTTATGTAATCACTTAGATTTAGGCCATGCTTTAGCTCATAAAAAAGCTCTAGATTTAGATCCAAGGTAGTTATTTCCTTACAGCATAAATCATCACCTCAGGCATTCTCACAACCTTGTGTTGGTGGATTAAAGCTCTAGTAATCTAATTAAATTTCAATCAAAACATATAAATCTCCTCAACTCAAAATTATAAAGTAACCATAAGATATTTGGAATGCACTAGGCTTCCTAGTTTCATGAGCATTTCCTACTTACTTATTTGATTCCAAAAATATTCTCCAAACTTTCCTAATTGATTTTCCAAATACAACCAACTTTTGATAAAAAATCTTGAGATGATAACACTTTAATGAGAGTATTCTTAAGAAATTTTATTTTTAAGATGTAATTAACTAAACTTAAACCCTAAAACTAAAAAATATAAACCCTAAATAAAACCTAAACCTAAATCCTAAACCCTAAAATATCCTAAAACCCTAAAATATAAACCTAAAATTCAAAATTAAACCATAAACCTAAACTCCTAAACCAAAAATAAATCTAAATAAAACATAACCCTAACCTAAACCCTAAATAAAATAAATCCTAAACCTAAACCTAAACCTAACCTAAACATAAAAAACCCTAAACATAAACCTTAAACATAAAATTAACCCTAAACCCTAAATCCTAAAAATTTAAACCCTAAAGCCTAAATACTAAACCCTAAACCCTAAATTTATTTAAACCTAAAACTAAAATATTAACCTAAACTAAATAAAACCTAAAATAAATAAATAATAAACCTAAATAAAATAAAAAAAAAATAAAATAAAATAAAACCTAAACTAAAACCTAAACCTAAACCTAAAAAAATAAAATAAATAAACTAATAAAAAATAAACTAAAATAAAATAAATAAAACCTAAACTAAACTATAAAATAAAATAAACCTAAGAATAAAAACCTAAATATAATAAAAGCTAAATGAAATATAAAAATAAAATATACCTAAAATAAAATAAAATAAAAAAGTAAACCTCAAAATAAAACCTAAACTAAAAGAAAAAACCTAAACCTAAATAAAAAAATTTAAGCAAAATAAAATAAACCTAAACCTAAACTAAAATAAACTAAACCAAAATAAATAAAACCAAAACCAAAGCCTAAAATAAACTAAACCTATACCCTAAACTAAATAAAATAAATAAACTAAAAATAAACTTAAACCTAAACTAAAAAATACAACCCAAAATAAACCTAAACCTAAACCTAAGAAAATAAATTAAAAACTAAACCTATACCTATAAATAAAATAAAATAAACTCAACTTAAAATAAACTAACTAAACCTAAACCTAAAAAAATAAATTAAAATAAAAAATAAACTAAAATAAATAAACCAATATAAAAAACTAAATTAAATAAAAATAAAAAATAAGCATAAATAAATATAAATAAAATAAATTAAAATAAAATAAACTAAATAACTAAATAAACAAAAGAAGAAATGTTGAATCAATTTGTTCTCTATTTAACCAAAGACCCTAAACCCTAAATTAATAATAAACCCAAAACCCAAAACTAAACCTAAAACCCTAAACCCCAAACCCTAAAACCTAAACTCTAAAACCTAAACCCTAAACCTAAAAAACCCTAAATAAAAACCTAAACCCCAAACCCTAAATCAAACCTAAACCCTAAAACCTAAACCCTAAACCCAAAAAAAAAGTTAAAACTAACCTAAACTAAATAAAACCTAAAATAATATAAATAAAAAATTTAAACCAAAATAAAAAATAAAATAAAAGAAAACATAAACTAAAACCTAAACCTAAAAAAGAAAAATAAAATAAAAATAAAACTAAACGAAAATAAAATAAATAAAAACTAAACCAAAACTAAAAAAATAAATAAAACCTAAATAAAATAAAAACTAAACTTAAAATAAAAATAAAATAAACCTAATATAAAGTAAATTAAAAACTAAATAAAAACATAAACCTAAATAATAAACTTACAAAAAAAACATGAAAATAAATAAAAAATAATAACTAAACTCTAAAAAAACTAAACCTAAAATAAAAATTAAAAAAACTAAATAAAAACCTAAACCTAAAAAAATAAACCTAAAAATAAATAAAAAATAAAACCTAAACCTAAAATAAAATAAACCTAAACCTAAACGAAATAAAATAAAATAAATTAAAAATATATCAAAACCTAAACTAGATAATAAAACCTAAAAATAAACATAAAATAAAAACCTAAAACCTAAACCTAAAAAATAAAATAAAAACCTAAACCTAAACTAAAAAAATAAAAAATAAACTAAACCTAAAAAAATAAAAATAAAATAAAACTCAACTAAAATAAACCTAAACCTAAACTTAAACTTAAAAAATTTTCTAAGATAATTAAACTAAACTAAACAAAAATAAAAAAATAAAAATAAATAAAACTAAAAAATAAACATGGATAAAAATAAAAAATAAAATAAACTAAAATAAATATAAAATAAACTAAGTAAACCTAAACCTAGTCATTTATGTAATTAAAAAAAAAAGTCCTAAACCCTAAGCTAACCCTAAACCCTAAAGCTTAAACATTAAACCTAAAACCCAAAACCCAAAACCCATACCTAAACCCTAAACACTAAAACCCTAAACCCTAAAACCCTAAACCCTTAACCCTAAGCCCTAAACCCTAAACCCTAAAAACCAAAAAAGCTAAACCAAAACTAAATAAAAACTAAAAGAAAAATATATAAAAAAACCTAAACCTAAATAAAATAAAAAATAAAATAAAATAAAAACTTAAATTAAAACCTAAACCAAAACCTAAAAATAAAATAAAATAAACTAATAAAAATAAACTAAAATAAATAAATAATAACATAAACTAAATAAAAATAAAAAAGATAAACCTAAAATAAAAAAAATAAATAAAATAATAAATAAACATAAAATAAAAATAAAATAAACTTAAAATAAAATAAAATAAAAAAACTAAATAAAAATAAACCAAAAAAATAAAAAAACCTAAACCCCAAACTAAAAAAATAAACTATAAAAAATAAAATAAACAAAATAAAATAAACCTAAACCTAAACTAAAATAAATAAAACCACATAAACCTAAACCTAAACTAAAAAATAAAATAAACTAAAAAAATAAACCTAAACATAAATAAAATAAAACTAAAATAAACTAAAATAAAAAACCTAAAACCTAAATCTAAAAAAAATTAATAAAACCTAAACCTCCTAAAAATAAAAAAAAATAAACCTAAATCTAAAAATAAAACAAAAATAAACTAAACTAAAAAAATAAACCTAAACTTAAACCTAAACCCAAAAAATAACTAAATAAAAAAACCTAAACTAAATTAAACCTAAAAATAAACTAAATAAATAAAATAAAAATAAACCTAAATAAAAAATAAAAAATAAATTAAATAAAAAATAAAAAAATAAATAATAAACCTAACTTAATTTTAAAAAAAATATAAACCAAACCTAAACCCAAACATAAATCTTAAAACCATAAACCCTAACCTAAACCTAAATTAAAACCATAAACCCTAAACCCTAAACCTAAACAAACCCTAAAAACCCTAAAACCCTAAACCTAAACCCTAAACTCCTAAACCTAAACCCTAAACTAAACCAAAAGTAACTAAATAAATAAAAATAAACTAAACCCTAAACCTAAATAAACCTAAACTAAACCTAAACCCTAAAATAAAAAACCTATGGAAAACATCCAGTCTTATTTAAGGTGAACATAAAATTATCATAAGGTGTGGATAAAAGCAATGTTTATGGAGGAAAAACAAAGGTTACAACCATGGTGGTAAGAGATCATATGATGGTGGATCAAACTAAATCTGATAACGAGAAATAAGAAAATCTAATCTACCTAAAAACTATAAAACTGCTCTAGTTATCAGGCTGATTTGCCCAATGCTCATTTTGATCATGTGTAAATTTAAAATTTCTCATTGGTTGATGAAATCAAAAGAATAAAATATTAAACCTAAATTTATTCATAAAACCAAAACCCCAAACCTAAACTAAAATCAACCTAAACCTAAACCCTAAACCCTAAACCCTAAAATCCATAAACCCTAAACCCTAAACCCTAAATCCTAAACCAAAAAAAACCTAAAATCCAAACCTCAAACACTAAACCCTAAACCCTAAACTAACCCTTAACCATAAACCCTAAAAAGTTAAAAGCATAAACCTAAACTAAATAAAACTTTAAAATAAAATAAATAAATAAACCTAAAATAAAATAAAATAAAATAAAAACTAAAACTAAAACCTAAAACTAAACCTAAACCTAAAATAAAAATAAAAAAAAAACTAAACTAAATAAATAAATAAATAAAAAGCTAAACTAAAAAAATAAATAACCTAAATAAAATAAGAACTAAACCAAATAAAAATAAAATATACCTAACATAAAATAAATAAAACTAAATAAAACCTAAACCAAAAAATAATCATAAAAATAAAACCTAAATAAAAGATAAAATAAAATAAAAAACCTAAATTAAAATAAACTGAATAAAATGAAAATAAAAATAAACCTAAATATAAATAAAAATAAAATAAACTAAGATAAAGAAAAAAAAATTAAACTAAATAAACCTAAACCTACCACTTTACTTGATTAAAAATAAAAATAAAAAATAAAAAAATAAAAAAGATAAAAAATAAAACCTTAACCCTAAACCCTAAACCCTAAACCTAAAACCCTAAACCCTAAACCCTAACCCTAAACCCCAAACCAAATAAACCTAAAACCTAAACCTAAACTAAACTAAATAAACCTAAAATAAAATAAATAAATAAACCTAAACTAAATAAAATAATAAAAATTAACTAATTAAAACTAAACTAAATAAATAAATAAATCCTAAACTAAACTAAAAAAGATAAAATAAACCTAAAATAAAATACCTAATAAAATAAAACCTAAAATGCAAAATAAAAATAAAATAAAATAAAACTAAATAAAATCTAAACCTAAAAAAAATTTAAACCAACTAAATTTTAAAAAAAACCTAAACCCTAAAACAAACCTAAAACAAAATAAATATAAAAAAACCAAATCCTAAACCCTAAACCCTAAACTTAAACATAACCCTAACTAATAACCCTAAACTCTAAACCCTAAACTTAAAACCTAAACTAAACTATAAACTAAACTTAAACTAACCCTAAAACCTAAACCCTAAAACTAAACTAAAGCCTAAACCCTAAATCCTAAACCTAACCTAAACTTAAACACCTAACCTAAACTAAATCTCCCTAAACCCTAAAACCTAAAACCCTAAACTATAAACCCTAAACTAAATCTAAACCTAAACCCCAAATAAAAACTAAACCCTAAATACTTAAAAAAATAAACCTAAACTAAATAAAATCTACAAAAAAATAAATAAATAAACTAAACCTAAACTAATTTACATAAATAAAATAAAATAAAAAATAAAACTTAATCTAAACATAAACCTAAACCTAAACTAAGCCTATAAAATAATAAATAAAATTAAAATAAAAACTAAATTAAAATAAAATAAATAAAACCTAAACTAAACTAAAATAAATAAAAAATAAAATAAAAAACAAACATAAATAAAAATAAAATAAACCTAAAATAAATTAAATAAAACTAAATAAAACCTAAACCTAAAAAATATACCTAAAATTAAAACCTAAAATAAATAAAAGATAAAAACCTAAAACCCTAAACTAAAAAAATAAATAAAATAAGATAAACTTAAACCTAAACTAAAATAAATAAAACTAAACCTAAACCCAAAATAAACTAAACCTAAACCTAAACCTAAGATAAAATAAATAAAAAATAAACCTAAACCTAACCCAAAAAATAAAAAACTAAACCTAAACTAAATAAGATAAAATAAATAAAAATAAACCAACCTAAACTAAAAAATAAACCTAAAATAAACCTAAAATAAAAAACTTAAGAAAATAAAATAAAAAATCTAAACCTAAACCTAAAAAATAAAAGATAAAAACTTAAACATAAAAATAAGATAAAAATAAATCTAAACTAAAAAATAAACTTAAACCTAAACATAAACCAAAAAAAAACCAAAATTAAAACCTAAACTAAAATAAATAAACCTAAAATAAATAAATTAACTAATAAAATAAAAAAAATAAAATAAACTAAATTAAAACTAAACCTTAATTCTTAAAATAAAACTAAATCCTAAACCTAAACCTAATTTAAAACTAAACTATCCTAAACCTAAATAAATCTAAACCCTAACCTAAACCTATACCCTAAAAAACCTTAAACCATAAACCCTAAACCCTAAATAAAAACAAATAAATAACAAATAAAGAAACCCTAATCCTAAACCCTAAACCCTAAACCCTAAACCCTAAACCCTAAACCCTAAACCTTAAACCCTAAATAAACTAAACCAAAACTCTAAACTCTAAACCCTAAACCCTAAACTCCTAAACCCTAAAACCTAAATCCTAAACTTAAACACTAAACCTAATCCATTCCCTAAACCCTAAACTTAACCTAAAACCTAAAAAAATTAAAACCTAAACTAAATAAAACTAAAAAAAAACCCAAACTTATATAAAATAAAATATAAATAAATTGAAAACCTAAACTTAAACCTAAACCTAAACCTAAAAATAAAATAAAAAAATAAAAACTAAACTAAAATAAAATAAATCAAAACCTAAACTAAACTCAAAGAATAAAATAAACCAAAAAATTAAAAACCTAAATAAAATAAAACTCAAACGTAAAATATAAAAGTAACCTAAAATATAATAAAGTAAAAACTAAATAAAAACCTAAACCTAAAAAATAAACCTAAAAATAAAACTTAAAAATAAATAAAAAGTAAAACCTAAACCCAAATTAAAGAAAAAAAAACCTAAAAAATAAATAAAATAAAATAAACCTAAACCTAAACTAAAATAAATAAAACCTAAACCTAAACCTACAATAAACTAAACTAAACCTAAACCCTAAATAAAATAAAATAAACTAAAAATAAACCTAAACCTAAACTAAAAAATAAAACCTAAAATAAACCTAAAATAATAACCTAAAACTTAAACCTAAAAAATAAATCAAAAACCTAAACCTAAACTTAAAAATAAAAAATAAAACCTAAACCTAAAAAATAAATTAAAAATAAAACTAAACTAAAAAAATAAAATAAAAAACTAAACCTAAAAAAATAAACCAAAATAAAAAACTTAAGCTAAAATAAATAATTTAAACTAAATAAAAATAAAAAATAAACCTAAAAAAATAAACTTTTCCTATGTGCCTTTGCTTACCTCCTTAATCCCTACTCTATTCCTTCTGCTGAGCTCATGGCAGTGTACAAAGCTCTTGAGATTTGCCTTCAAAAAGGTTGGCTCAATATTTGGATTGAGGTGGATGCCCTTAAATTGATCTCGACTTCCACCAAAATGGGCAATACTAAATTATACTACTTCTTAAGCAAACTAGAACTCTCCTTGCCCAACTCAACTTTAAAATCACTCATGTATGTGAGGGTAATTCATGTGCTGATTATCGCCAATCTGTGGATTGGATGGAATAAAATTCTTTGATCAACTAACCCTTCCTAAACATTTGCATGGCTTGGTTAATACAACCTTTCTTATCAAATTAATCTAAACTATTGGATTCAATTCAATACCTCTTTTATTGCATGATCATTTTCTATTTACTTGTTATTTCTTTGGTCTTTCGATGCATCAACGATATCCCTTGTTTACTTGTGATCTATAATGTTGGTTTAATTATCTTAGCTTTAATTAGGAGCTCTACTATTTTTTATTAATGTGCTGCTTCTTTGGAATTTGTGATAAATCATCATATTACCTTCGGTCCTTTAGCTAAGTGGCATCTGTTTTAATTATCCCAACCTTGGGGTCTTCTCTGGATGTTACATCTATGTTAAAGGTTTAATTGTTGGTCATGCTTTTGGTCCCTTTGTAGCTGATCTTGGAGTTGGTTTAATGTATTATTGAATGTATATGTTAACATTACATACAAAGGAAAGAAAATGCACCTTTGTTATTATTAATGGTTCTTTGCGGTTTGGTATTGTTTAATGAATTCTTTCGATTTCTCCGAGAGGGTAGTTAAGCAAATTTCTCTAAAGGATTTCATTAATAATACCCTTTGAACCCTTATGGTAGCTGTTACCGCTTTTATTGGCTTATCTATGGTTGCAATTATAGTGTTGTTTTTAACCTATGGATTGATTCATCATTGGCTAACCTTGTCTTTTGTTAGCTATTTGTTGCTGTTCTTGATCGCCTTTGTTTTCATCCGTGCTACGCGATCAATTAATCTATTATTTTTACCTTTTGGCTCTTAAATTGTGCATCCCCTTGTTGGTAATTACTAGATGTTGGTAGATCCGGATTATTGCTCCTCATCTTCTGTTTTGTTTTGTTTTGTTGGCCTCTATTGAGGTTGTAATAAGATGGCTTTTATTTTTCTCGCTGACTATTTCTTATCTCTCATTTTTTGAATGTTTGTGCTATTAAAACTGGGATGTCTTGACTACGCTATATATCCGTTCAAATAGTCTTGGCCGCATTCTTAACTATGGGATTTAACTTATATAATTTGAATGGTTGGTTTTATGGCCAACTATTATTTTCTTTCTTGGTTGTTGGATGGTCCGGATCATTGAGTCTTTTATCAAGTACTAAGTTGTTTATCTTCCAGGTGTTGTTGGTGTTTATTGATTATTTTGCCCAACCTCATATTCCCAATAAGAGATTTTGCAATTTCCTATTCAATTTTATTAATTCCTTGCGTTTGGACTTCCTTTATGGCTTCGCTTGCCTTTAATGTGGTTGTGGGTTTAGCTAGCTTGATCATCTTTATCTAAGGTTTTTTGTTGATTATCTTTTGAACCCTTTCTATTTCTACTTTACATCTCTATTTTTATTGGAATTTTATATGGTGTGTGTAATTTTTTTTTATTGCTACCCTTGTCTTTGTGGTTATTATTTATTTTTTCTTTTTCTTTCTCGACTATTTTTGTTATTAACAATCAACAACCATACGCTTTTATCCCCTTGGCTCTCTTCAAATGGTGCAAAACCTGTGATTATCCATCTGATTATTTGGATCTTTACATATGCTCTATTTACTCTATATGGGTGGACTTTTGGCCAATTTTTTGGTAATTACTATCTGGGTTGTTGGTTGAACTAGATTAATACTCTACATGCTATTTCTAGGGTTTTGGTTTGTTTTGTTTAGCAAGCCTCTATTGAAGTTGTTGACTGCTTGGTGGCTTTTGATTTGAATCTCCTTATTGGTTTATTATATGCTTATCATCTGAATTCTATGGACTACTTTATCTGCTTTTTCTCCATCTTCTTCGCTAAACTTGTATCTATTGCAATTATATCTAATGGGTGGTTCTCCTAGCTAGCGATTTTCATTGTCTTGGCTATTTGTTGTCTTGGATATTTGCTATCCTTGTTTCTGGATTCCAATGTTGGCTCTATCTTTGTTGGTTGTAGACTTTAGGGTCCTATGTTCGCAAGTTGTTTCGACTTTATTGTTCTGATTGTTTTTGGTCATTGGTGTCCGGCCGCTACTTTTTCAATCCATGTTTCTATGCTCTATCAACTAACTATTGCAATGTCTACTCGATTGAGATTCTATGGCCATCTTTTGTCCCTGCTATCTTGGTGGCTATCTTGGCTATCTTGGCTTTTTTTGTCTTGGTTATCTTTTTTATGGATTCTAATGAGGACCCTAATTTGAATCCCCATTTTGATTTATCCTCTAGTGGGTTCCAATGTTGCACTAACTATTTTGTTGTTGGGGTTGGCTTTCAATGCCTGCTATTTTTGTCCGTTTGTTCATTTCTAATACCGGATCTACATTAACCTTTTCTATTCCCATCTAGGTTCGTTAGGCTTGTCCGCTATCTCCTTGGAATGCAATGTCTATTCTGAATGGGTGGTACTGGACTACGCCTTTTATGCCTTTTCTTGGTTGTTTGTTGATCCGGATTATCTAATTTTTTGTCCATGCTACTGAGTCAGTAGTTCTGACTATCTTTATTTGGTGCTATTTTTGGTATTGGGTTATGCTGCCTTCCTTTACAAATGCTTTTTCCTAACTACTGATATGGATATTAATAAGGGGTTTGTTCACATATGCATTCATTATTATGATTGGGCTCATTTTCTAGACTTTACTTTTAGTACCTAAAAAAGATTCATATATATATCATATGTTTGGGATGGTGTTACTATAGGCTCATCTAATTGCTTAGCAAGATTTCAGTGCTACCTCTTCCTTGTTTTCAATGGTTGACTATATTGAAGAAATTTTCCTGCATGGGACCCCTTATCTTTCTCGCTGTAATTTCCTCTATTATATATAGTTTTGTTTAGGTTTGCGTAATAAAGCCCATAAGACTTTCAACAACTGTCCTATCTTCACGTTTGTTGGCTATGATGGTGTGATGATTTCACTCCTTTTGGTAGTAGCTCTTGTGATGTAACCCTTAAGTTTGATGCACATATTTGCATCTGCCCCAACTTGGTGTGAGAGCCCCAGCCTTCTATAATTCTTACTATCATTCTAATATTTCAATTATCATTATGTCCAGATACCTTAACCGCTCTAATTTTGCTTTACATTATTACAACGATTCTCTTTGTCCTCTGTTTGCTCCATAGTGTCATGCATTCTCACGCCTAGAGCATTGCCTAATCTTCCTTTGGCTTTTTATGTTAATCTAATTGTATCTTTTGATTGCTTTAATCTTTTGCTTTTATGATAGATAATCTCCTTAACATCAGAGCTCTTGAGTAGTAGTTCGAGTTTATCCCTTTAAGGACCTTGTAACCCTCTTTGTAAAATATCCCCTACATGGTGTTTCCCCAAAAAAAAAAAACCCTAAGCTCTAAACCCTAAACCCTAAACCCTAAGCCCTAAAAACCTAAAAACCCAAAAACCTAAACATAAACTAAATAAAGCCTAAAAATCAATTAAATAAAAAAACTTAAACCTAATTAAAATGAAATAAAATAAAATAAAAACTTAAATTAAAACCTAAACCTAAACATAAACCTAAACCTAAATTTAAAAATAAAATAAATAAAAATAAACTAAACTAAAACAAATTAATAAACCTAAACTAAATAAAAATAAAATAAACCTAAAAAAATAAAAAACCTAAATAAAATAAACCCAAATGTAAAATAAAATAATATAAACCTAAAATAAAATAAAATTAAACCAAATAATAACCTATAAAAAATAAACCTAAAAAATGAATACAAAATAAAACCTAAACCTAAAAAAAAAACAAAATAAAATTAACCTAAACCTAAACTAAAAAATAAACTAAAATAAATAACCTAAACCTAAACATAAAAAATAAACTAAACCTAAATCTTAAACTAAATAAAATGAAATAAATTAAAAAATAAACCTAAAACTACATAAAAATAAACTAAAAAAAAAAACCTAAAATAAAAAAACCTAAACCTAAAAAAAAAAATAAAATAAAATAAACTAACTAAAAAATAAACTAAAATAAATAAACCTAAAATAAATAAACTAAACTAACTAAAAATAAACATAAACCTAAATAAAATTAAAAATAAAATAAATTGAAATAAACTCAAATAAATAAATAAAAAAAATAAACTTAAACCTACCAATTTAGTTAATTTAAAATAAAAAAAGCCTAAACACTAAACCCTAAACCCTAAACATACAACCCTAAACCAATAACCCTAAATCTACAACTCTAAACCCTAAATCGTAAACCCTAAAACCCTAAACCATAAACCCTAAACCCTTAACCCTAAACTCTAAAACATAAACCCTAAACCTAAACACCAAAACCAAACCCTAAATTAACCCTAAACCCTAAAAACTAAACCCTAAGAATATAGCCTAAGGCTAACATCACCTAAACTCCCTAGATCTCGTAATAAATTATAAATGGTGGTGGGGATCTAACCCTGGAAAATAAACTTATGGAAATAAGGTTAAAACCTAAAAGAAATATGATGCCTAAAATGGTTCTAAAACCGGAGAATAAAACCTATAATCTAAATTGTGTCTTTACATTAGAGACTACTTATCTAAACTCATCTAAACCAAAACCTAAACCTAAAACTAAAAATAAATAAATAAATCTAAACTTAAACCTACAAAAAAAATAAAATAAAATAATAAAAATAAATTAAAATAAAATAAATAAAAACCTAAACTAAACTAAAATAATAAATTAAACCTAAGAATAAAATTCCTAAATAAAATAAAAACTAAATGTAAAATAAAAACTAAATAAAAACCTAAACCTAAAAAATAAACCTAAAAATAAATAAAAAATAAAATCCAAACCCTAAATTAAAAATAAAACCTAAATCTAAAATAAAATAAAATAAACAAAACAAAATAAACCTAAACCTAACCTAAACTAAACTAAAATAAATTAAACCGAAACCTAAACCTAAACCTAAACCCTAAACTAAATAAAATAAAATAAACTAAAAAGTAAAACCTAAAAATAAACCTAAAATAAAAACCTAAAACCTAAACCCTAAAAAAAAACTAAAAAATATAAACCTAAACCAAAAATTAAAAAAAAATTAAACATAAAAAAACCTAAACCTAACAAAACTAAAATAGAAAAATTAAATAAAAATAAAACTAAAATAATATAAATAAAAATCTAAACTAAACTATAAAAATAAAAAAAAATCTAAATAAAATAAAATTAAACCTAAGATAAAAAATAAAATAAACCAAAATAAAATAAAATAAAAAAATTAAATAAAAACTAAACCTAAAAAAAATAAACAAAATAAAAAAAATAAACCAAACCCTAAACTAAAAAAAACCTAAACCTAAAATAAAATAAACCTAAACCTAAACCCAAAACTAAAATAAACCCTAAACTAAAATATAAATAAAAAATAAACCTAAACCCTAAATAAACCCTAAATTTAAACCTAA
>JAKCPB010001670.1:0-73953 GCA_021442155.1 Cymbidium sinense
CCAAAACTTAAAGTAACTAAATAAATTAAAAAATAAACCTAAACCTTAAAACCTAATAAACCTAAACCTAAATCTAAACCCTAAGAATGGGCAGAACCTTGATAGTAGGAACATCACCGTCAACTAGGCTCAGTCTAGATCTGGCGATTGAGGCAAAGGTGAAGGCTATGATTATCACTATGGTTATGAGGGATTTGGAGGTCCTGGTGGATATGGAGGTGGTGGTCGGAGCAGTGGTGGTTATGGAGGTGGTAGGAGCGACGGAGGTTACAAGAGGGAGAGATTGGGGATATTATGGTGGATCCCGCTACCAAAGGCCAGCCGGCTATGGAACTAGAGAAATCAAGAATGAACTGATCTATGGAATTGTGTCTTACAAGACAAGCATTCAATTATTTGGATTTTGATTTGTTCAATGCATGCTCATTTTTTATCTATGTAGTCGCATATTGTCTTAGAAAACTTGGTGTGTTACTTGATGAAATCAAAAGAAGAAATGTTGAATCAATTTGTTCTTTGTTTAAAAAAATCAAATACCCTAAACTAAAACCTAAACCTAAACCTAAAACCTAAACCATAAACCCTAAACCCTAAAAACCCTAAACCCTAAGCCCTAAACCTTAAATCCTAAAACCCAAAACCCTAATCCCTAAACCCTAAAACCTAAACCCTAAACCCTAAATTGTAAACCTTAAACCCTAAACCTAAACCCTAAACCCAAAAAAAACCTTAAACCATAAACCATGAAAGCCCAAAACCTAAACCTAAATAAAAACCTAAAAAAAATAAAATAAATAAAAACCTAAACAAAAATAAATAAAATAAAAACCTAAACTAAACTTAAACCTAAACTTAAACCTAAAGAGAAAATCAAATAAAAAAAAACTAAACTAAAATAATACAAATAAAAAACAAAACTAAAAAAATAAAAAACCTAAATAAAATAAAAACTAAACTTAAAATAAAAATAAAATAAACTTAAAATAAAATAAAGTATAAACTATATAAAAACCTAAACATAAAAAATAATCCTAAATATAAAACCTAAAAATAAATAAGAAATTAAACCTAAACCCTAAACTAAAAAAAATGTAAACCTAAAATAAAAATAAAATAAACCTAAACCTATACTAAAATAAACTAAACTAAAATAAATATAACCTAAACCTAAACCTAAAATAAAGTGAAACTAAACCTAAACCTAAACTAGATAAAATAAAATAAATTAAAAATAAAACTAAACCTAAACTAAAAAATAAAACCTGAAAAGAAACCTATAATAAAAACCTAAAACCTAAACCTAAAAAAATATAATAAAAACCTAAACTTAAACCTAAAAATAAAAAAAAAATAAACTTAAACATAAATAATAAAATAAAAAAAATAAAGTAAAAATAAACATAAACCTAAACCTAAACCTAAAAAAAAAAAAATAAACTAAAAATAAAAAAAAAACTAAAATAAATAAACTAAACTAAATAAAAATAAAAAATACAATAAATTAATATTAATAAAAAATAAACTAAATAAATTAAATAAGCCTAAACCTACCGACCTACTTAATTTTTTTTTTTAAAAAAAAAATCCTAAACCCTAAAACTTACCGTAAACCTGCAACCCTAAACCCTAAACCCTAAACCTTAAACACTAAAAAACCTAAACCCTAAACCTTAAATCCTAAATCATAAACTAATCCTAAACTTTAAACCTTAAACCCTAAACCCTAAATAAAACTAACCTAACCTAAACCTAAACTAAACTAAACCTAACCTTAAACCTAAACCTAACCTAAACCTAAACCTAAACTCCTAAACTCTAAACCCTAAACTAACCTCTAAACCCTAAACTTAAACCTTAAAACTTAAACCCTAAACCCTAAACTAACTAAACCCTAACTAACCTAAAACTTTAAACTATAAACTAAATCTAAACTAAACTAAAACTAAATAAATCTTAACTAAGCCTAAACTAAAACCTAAAATCTAAACTAAAATCTAAAATCTAAAAACCTAAATCAAAACTAAAATTCTAAAAATCTAAACTAAAATCTAATCTAAATCTAAATCTAAAAATCTAAACTTGAAACCTCATCCTCTCTTTTCTCCTATGCTCACATTACATTTTCCCCTTTTGATCCTTTTCCTTATAATTTTGGTGATCCTTCACCATTTTTATTTGTTTCCTGTTAGTCATTTTGTTCTGCCATGCACATGATATCCCTGTAGCAATCCTTGATGGTGGCTGTCCCTTTGGCCACGCAACCCATCGCTCCCTTCACGATTGCACCGTATATGGCCTCAAATTTCATGGCTTTTTCAGACTTGACACAACCTGCTGCACTGCCTGCTATTAAATCATTTAAGCACACACTCTCTAGTAAGAATATCTTACCCATTGATTTGATGAACCTAATTTCCACTTCATTTCATGGCATCCCTGCGATTATGTGCTCAGATCTTGATGTTGAGAAGTTAGCAAGCCTTACAATTTACTTTAGTGGGCAAATTTACTTTCGGACCCAATCTAGACAATATCTGCTCCTTTTTCCACAATCTTAAGCTTTCAGGTGCATGCTCTATTGGTTTGATTGATTCTAGGCACATTTTGATTCAACTTACTAATGATTTAGATTATTCAAGGGTATTTTCATGGCGTTCTTACTTTATTTTCAATTATCAAATGCATATTTTGAAGTGGCCTCCCCTTTTTGATATAAAATAGGAATCACATACTGTTCCTGTTTGGTTGTCTTTGCCTAATATGAGGATTCATTATATTATGCATCAAGTTCTTTTTGCTATTGGGGCTCTTTTGGTCACCCTCTTCAAATTGATCAGGCCACCGTTGTGAGATCCCGATCTTCTATAGCCCGCATTCTGGTGGAAATTGATATTTCTAAAAAAAGCCCTAAGGAAGTTTGGATTGGTTATGAAAAGTTTGGTTACTTTCAAGAAGTTGAATTTGAGAATTTTTCTATTTTTTGTTTGCACTGTAAAATCTATGGGCATGATAATTTAGAATGTTTTCTGCTGCACCCACAACTTAAAAAGAAAAATTTAACTGATCCTAATCCTAATCTATCAACTGATAAAGTTAGTAAATCTATTTATGTGCCTAAGGTTAATCAAAATGGGAATACTACTTCTACCTCTTTGGAACCCATTGAATTGCTCAATGAAGTGCTCAATGATGATACTCCCAATTTTCAACTGAAAGGTGTAAAGATATTACTAATGTTGCTCATAATGTTGAATATGATGGTTTGGCTATCAGTCCTTCCTTACATAATAACTTGCCTCCTCAAGATATTGACTCTATTCAGGCTACCTTGCCTTTCTTGATTGCTGAACATGAGGAGGAGCATGTGACCCTCAATGGAAATTTGAATGAAAATTTGATGATGGAGGAAAATCTGGAAAATAATTCTGAAGCTGATCCTGGTATAAGTGCTCTTAATGGTATTACTACCTCTCCCTCTCCTAATCCCAAGATTGACATGCATTATAATTCGACCTTTTAGCGTGATCCTAAAATTAAGTTTATCATTAGAAATTGTTTGACTGACTTTGATCTTATTCTTAATACAACTAATCAGTCTCTTTCTGATGGAGATTCTTTGGACAAAAATTGATCATTCCAAACTATTTTTAAAATGAAATCCTTAAAAGTAAAAATGTTTCCTAATAACTCAACTAGATCTACTAGATTTGGTTCCTCATCTCATAAATAATGGTCCTTTTGCATTCAATTGGTTACTAGATTTTAATCCCTCTATTTATCTACTTTTCCTTAGCTTATTTTATATTTCCTTTATGTTTTACTCTCTTATTTGGAATGTTTGAGGGATTGGGACCCTCATTATTTGTAACCGTGTTAGAAGTCTCTATCGTATTAATAATATAGCTTTACTGGTTGTTATTGAACCTCTCATACATTCTTCTAAGATCAATCATGTTGCTAAAATGCTCAGCTTTAATAACTTCTTCTATAATATTAGCAATAAAATTTGGTGCTTTTGGAATAATTTAGTCAATGTATCCATCCTTGATGATCACCAACAAGTTGTCAATGTCCACATCTCATTGGGTGATTTTTTTGCTCTAGGCTCCTTTGTTTATGCTTCTTGTAACAGGGTTAGTAGGAACATCCTTTGGGACAATTTAAGAACTTTTGCTTCTAATGTTAACAAACCTTGGTTAGTTGCGGGTGATTTCAACACTATCCTCTCTTCAAAGAAGGTGGTTGTTCTCCTAACATTCATTCTATGGAAGATTTCTCTAATATGATTCTTGATTGCAACCTTATTAACATTGGCTACTTCGATTACACTTGGCATAACTCTAGACTCAGACGGCTTGATAGGACTCTTTTAACTCCCTTTGGATTAATCAATGGCCTGCACCTATTGAGCACTTGAGAACTTTATCCATCATGCTCCTCTTTGATATCCTTAAGAATAACTCTAATAGAGTATTCTCCTCTTCTTTAGATTCCAAAATATGTGATTCAACACTTGATTTCTAAATGTTGTTTCACCAACCGGCCTCTACACCCTAATAATATTAAGTGGCATGATTAGACTTTGGTTTAAGCTTAAAATACTTAAACAAAACCTTGTTTGGTGGAACAAGCATTGTTTTAAAAATCTCTTTGCTAATATCAAAAACATGGAACAATTAGTTTATTGTTTTAAAAATCTCTTTGCTAATATCAAAAACATGGAACAATTAGTTTATTGTTTTAAAAATATTATTTTGACTGACTCTTCTAAACTGAAGGATTTGAATGAAGCCAAAGACAACTGGTTACCTATCGAATATGGAAGAAACTTACTGGCAAAAGGCTAGTAAACATATTATGGGGACGTAAATACTAGATATTTTCATGCTCTATTCCATAAAAAGAGAGCTTTAAACTCTATCCAAAAAATTATAAGTGATAATGGAAATTGGATCACTAACATTAATGAGATTAAAGACTATATTACTAATCATTTTAGAAATTTATTAAACAAGAGCCATACTTTAGAGGCTACCTCTAACTCTCATTTGATTCCGTTAATAATTACCAATGATGATAATAATTTTCTTACTATGTTGCCTACAGAAGCTAAGATTGGTAAAATTCTTAATAACATGAACATCGATGTGGGTCGAAGGCTATACTACTCAATTTTTTCAGCATTGTCTTATTAAGTATTAAGTATGATGGTTGATTTTTTTAATGGTAATCCTTTACCTAGATATTTCTCTAACACTTCTATTATCCTTATACCCAAAATTGATAATCCTAAATCCTGGGGTGATTTCAGACCTATTAGTTTGTGCACCTTTTTTCATAAACTAATTGCTAAATTGCTTGCCAATAGAATTAGTCCTCTGCTTCAAAAAATTATTTCTCTCAACTAAACTAGTTTTGTTAGAGGTAGAGCTATATCTGATAACATTCTTCTCGCCCAAGAGCTGATTCAAGATTTGGATGCCTCTAATAGAGGTGGTAACATCCTCTTTAAATTGGATATCTCTAAAGCTTTTGACAACATCTCTTTGGCTTTCCTTTTCAAATTCTACATTTGTTTGGCTTCTATGATAATTTCATCTCCCTCATTAAAAATTTTATTAGTAATGCTTGGTTCTCTGTTATTCTAAATGGTGAGGCCTTAGATTTTTTCCCTTCTTCCCATGGTTTGAGATAAGGGGATCCCTTGTCTCCCTTTTTATTATTGTTGTGGAATATCTTTCTAGGAGCCTTAATGACCTCTTCAACAACAATCCAAGCATATTTTTTAGAACTCTTGGTGGTATTGCTTTCTCCCATCTTAGTTTTTGTGATGATTTCATTATCTTTTGCAATGTTTCCATTCACCACATTAAAAACATTAAGAACTTCTTAAATTAATTTGGGAAGGAAAGTGGTCTTTCTATTAATGAAGGCAAAAGTTGTTTCATTCCTTCCTCTAAAATCTCAAGTAATAAAATCAATCAAATCTTTAGAATCACTAATTTTTAGAACAACAACTTCCAATTAAATATATTAGTGTTCCTTTATATAAAGGTTAGAAAAGATCACATCTCTTTGATGAGTTAATCCAAAAAATTACTAATAAAATTTCTATTTGGGAATTTCATTTACTCTCATTTGGTGGTAGACTCAATTTTCTTAAGAGTACCCTTAACTCCATGCCTTTATATCTTATTCAAACCATTGTTCCTACTAATTCTACCTTAAACAGAATAGAGTGCCTCCTTAATAAATTCTTCTGGGGATCAAACAACTCTACTAAAAGGATGCATTGGACTTCTTGGTATAAAAGTTGTGGCACCTTTATTGAAGGTGGGCTTGGCTGTAAGCTAATCCATGAAGCTATTACTGCATTCTATCATAAACTGTGGTGGAACTTTAGGAGCAAAAATAGTCTTTGGGCTAAATTCATGACGCCATCAAGTGGGTAAGCATCCTCTCATTTGTCCCAAGGTGGGGTGATTCTCATGTATGGAAAAGACTCCATCAAATGGGAAGTCAATCCTTTATTTCTTGGGGGTTAACTCGATCTTCTTTCTTTGGCAAGACAACTGACCGGCAAGTGGTTCCATTGATGACTTATTATCTACTCACCCGCCGCTATTAAAGTGAACTCTTTAGGTCAATAATAAATGGAATGATAGTAAGCTTATTATATTCTACCTCTCTTTAGATAAACTTACTAACATCCCTATCATTTCTAACCATCCCGATCGATTCTTTTAAGCTATCTCAAAATGGTGATTTTAACTGTAAAGATGTATGGATTCATATTAGAGAAGCTCATGGTTTCTCTAACATGTTTTTTAAACTTTGGAATAACACTATCCCTATTTCTTATTCTGTTCTAACTTGGAGAATTCTAAAAATTTCATCTCGATTGACTCTTTGATGTGGAGTAAAGGCTTTCATTTACCTTCAAAATGCTATTTTTATTTTCACATTGAGAATGTGAACCATGTGTTTGTCAATGGAGCTATTGCCTCCAAACTATGGGTTTGGTATGATGAGATTTTCAATATTGACCAATTTAATGGCTCTTTATCCTTATATCAACTTCTTGATGTTTATTTTCAAAATACTGTAAAAGGTCACATTAAAGTGATAATTTCTATCACTCTTATATGGTTCATATGGATGGACGGAAATGATACCAAATATCATGGGATTCCTATGAACCATAAAAGGATTATTGCTAGAATTAAAGATAAAATTTGCTTTTATTTAATGTTTAATTACCAACAATCAATTTAAAGGCTATAAAAACAAACCGGGCCTTAGCTTGCCGAAGTTTCCCAATAAAGAAGATAAGATTGTCTATTGGATAAAGCTTCATAATAATATTATCAAAATCAATACTGACGGCTCAGTTTCTCAAAATGCTTTTGGCTGTGGTGGCATTTTCATAAACTTTAAAGGTAATGTTATTTGTGCCTTTGCCTACCGACTTATAGCATGTTCTATTATCTTTGTTGAATTAATGGTGTTAACAAAGCTATTAAGATTTGTTTACAAAAAGGTTGGCTCAATATCTGGATTGAGGTGGATGCTCTTTTGCTGATTAATATGTTGACTTCCACCAAGGTCGGAAATATAGATTTATATTACCTCTTTAATCATACTAGAGCTCTCCTATCTCAATTTTGTTTTCAAAATTACTCATGTCTGGCATGAAGGCAATGCGTGTGCTAATTACCTTGCTAATCTGGGTGCTAGATTAGATGACATAACTTTCTTTGATCAGCTTAATCTTCCTAAACATTTGTGTGGATTGGTTAACAACTCTAGTTTACCCTATCTCAGAGATTAGTCTCATCTTTCTGCTTTTTGGTCTATTAATGATTTGTCTTACCTTTATCTTCAATCTTCTATTTTATTTCTATTTCTATTTCTAATCAATTTTTTTAATGCATTTCCCTGAAACTATTATCTGGTTATCTTGTAATGGAGGCTCTTGCCTCCATAGCCTCAGCTGTTGGTTTGCTATTAATTGTCTAGCTACATGTTGGGTTCTACTGTATTTGCTTTTTCCCATACTTAATGGGGTTGTGCCACCTGATTTGCTAACCTACTAGTTTGTGCTGCCCCTTTTCCTAACCTGCAGGGACATATTATTTATTTTGCTTACCATCACTGCTGTTTCCTTGCACGATTGGGATTATTTCTAGCCTCCCTTTCATGCTATCTTTATTGATGCTATTTGTTTAACTATTGGTCTATTTTACCTTGATTTGAAGAATTTTACTGCTGTTATTTTTCTGATATTCACTTTGGTTCAATGCAGTAATGGCACTGTCTACATTACCCTCTGTCAGGTTAAGTATCTAGTTTGCTATTTTGGCTATTGGCTGAATGGGATTTCAAATTTTTTATGTTCAACGGGCTAACTATTGTGGTTCATTTTCTGACTGGTCTTTTGTTCTGTTGATTGCTATGTGGTTAACCCTATTATCTATGCCTTTGCGGTATGGATCTGTCTGCTGCTTTATTTTCTCTATTGGATCTTTTAGACTTGTATAATAACTGTTGTGATCATGCTATTAATAAGGTGGTTGTTAACATCTGTATTGCTGAACATGATTGGCTTCCCTCTATATGGGGTGTCAATCTAGCCAAGCGGTTTCATCTGGGTAGGGATGGTGTTGGCTATGCATTCTGATGCTATGTTGGCATTTGTTGGTGATTCTTATCTTACAAGGGATTGTTGTCATCCCTTTACCATTTTGATCTATGTTGCCTTCTTTTCCATAGTGTATGAGGCTTTGTTTTGGTGTGCAGGTACTAAAGATTATATGATTTTCATCCAATGGTTGCTGCTTTCCCCCAGGTTTGTAGGCTATGAAGGTTGGGATGATTTCACTCATTGTTTGGTTGGTAGTAACACTTGTGATGTAACCCTTCCTTTGAAGTTTGGATGCTCATGTCAGTGGTTACCCCCTGTGTGTGAGCTGAGCCGTTTTCACACACTTCTCTATAATTCACTCATTTTATTCTGATTTTACTTTCAATTTGAATTTTATCATTTTAACTGTGCTAACTCTTTCTTCAAGATGTTTGTAGATTATGTGCTATTTTCTTGCAGGTTCCTTCTCTAGTGGAGGCATAGGCTTCTCTCATCCTCAAGAGCTTTTGATGAAGGTGGTCCAATGGCATCTCTTCTTGATCATTTTATATCTTTTGCTTCCTCTCTTTTTTTCTTTGTTTTGATTGTACTTAGATAGGGGATTTACTCTCTAGGCTGATTGTAGCTTTTTGAGTAGTAGTTCTTAAGTTTATCCCCTCTTAAGGACCTTGTAAACCTCTTTTGTGGCAATAAAATCCCCCTATATGGGCTTCCCTAAAAAAACCCTAAACTCTAAACCCTAAACCCTAAACCCTCAAAACACTAAACCCTAAAGCTTAAACACTAAACCCTAAACCCTAAACCCTAAAAGCATAAACCCTAAACCCTAAACATTAAACCCTAAACCCTAAACCCTAAACCTAAACCTAAAGTAACTAAATAAATTATAAAATAAGCCTAAACCTTGAAACCTAATAAACCTAAACCCTAAGAATGGGCAGAACCTTGACGGTAGGCTCAGTCTATATTTAGCAGTGGAGGTGAAAGCATATGTGGTGGTTATCGTAGTGGTGGTGGGGGATGTAGAGGTACTGCTGAATATGGAGGCGGTGGTAGGAGCAGTGGTGGTTATGGAGGTGTGAGGAGTGAAGGAGGTTACAGTCGTGGTGGTGGCAGAGGGAGATCAGGGATATGATGGTGGATCCGCTACTCGTGAGGCCAGGTGGTTCTGATGGCAACTAGGGAAACTGAAGAATGGCGGATTCGATCTGCTGCTTATCAAATTGTGTCTTTTCTGTAGAGATGGTTCTAGTTATCTAAGGTTTTGGATTTTCTCTATGCATGCTCATTTGTTATTTATCTCATCACTTGTGTCTTAGAAAACTTGGTGTGTTACTTGGTTGATGAAATAAAAAAGAAGAAATATTGAATATGAATTTATTCTCTATTAAAAAAAGAATAAAAACCCTAAACCCTAAACTAAAACTTGAACCCTAGACTTAAAACCTAAAACCTAATCCCTAAACCCTCAAATTTAAACCCTAAACCCCAAACCCTAAACTTTAAACCCTAAACTGTCAACTAACCCTAAACCATAAACTCTAAACCCTAAACCCTAAAAACCTAAAAACTTAAACCTAAGATAAATAAAATAAGTAAAAAAACCTAAATCAAAATAAAATAAAATAAAACCTAAACTAAAACCTAAATAGAAAAAAATATAAACTAAACTAAAAAAAAAAGTAAAAACCTAAAGTAAACTAAAAAATAAGAAACCTACAACAACAACAATAACAACAAGCCTTTATCCTACTACATGGGATCGGCTATATGAATCCTTCATCTCCATTGTGTCCTATTATGTGTCAAATTCTCATTTAATTTAAGTATACTAAGGTCATTATTTATACATATTAACCATGTCTTTTAGGTCTATCTCTACATTTCTTAACATAAGGTAGATCTAACGCATCTACTCTCCTAACCGGGTCATTGGATGGCTAATGCTTTATGTGGCCAAACCATCTAAGGTGACTCTCTCTAATCTTATCTACCACTGGAGCTACTCTAACTTTTTCCTGAACATACTCATTTCACATTTTATCTCTAAGAGTAAAGCCACTCATCCACTTGAGCATCCTCATCTCTGCAACACTTAACTTAGTCTCATGCTTCTCTTTTACGGGCTAACATTTTGCACCATAAATCATTGTAGGTCTTACCACCATCTTATAAAGTTTTCACTTAGGTTTAGGTGGTACTTTTCTATCACACAATGGGCTAGATGCATTCCTCCACTTCAACCATCCAACTTGAATTCTACTAATAACATCTCCATCTATTTCACCATCATTTTGAATAATAGTGCCTAAATATTTGAATCACTCACTCTTTTTAATGACTTGTTCACCTAATGTCACAACACTCCCACTATAACTTCTACAACTAAAATTACACTCCATATATTCAGTTTTAGATCTACTTAAACGAAAATCATTAGACTCTAAGGTTGACCTCCATAATTCAAGTTTCTCTTGGACTCCTCTCTAGTCTTATCAACAAGAAGAATGTCATCAAAGAAAGCATACAACGAGATACATCTTCGTAAATGCCTAAGAACATCCATAACTAAAGCAAAAAAGATAAGGGCTTAAAGTTAATCCTTGATGTAATCCAATTGAAATAGGAAAATATTTTGTCAATCCTCCTTGTGTTTGGACACAAGTAATAGCTCTATTATACATATTCTTAATGACATGAATAAGCAATATTAACTTCTTTATTTTCTAGAACTCTAAAGAACAACTCTTCAAACTTTATCATAAGCTTTCTCTAAATCAATAAATATTATATGTAGATCATCCTTGCTTTCTCTATACTTCTCCATCAAACTTCTTAACAAATGTATAGCATCTATAATAGATCTACCTGGCAAGAAACCAAATTGGTGGTGAGAAACTTTTGTATCACATCGTAACCTATGCTCAATTACTCTCTCCCAAAATTTTAATGTGTGACACATTAACTTAATTCCTCTATAATTTGTACACTCTTGTGGATCACCTTTATTCTTAAATATAGGAATCAACAAACTCTATCTCCACTAATCTGACATCTTTTTAGTGTTTAAAATAAGATTAAAAAGATTTGTAAGCTAAGAAATTCCTTGATCTCCTAAACATTTCCACACTTCTATTGGAATATCATCAGGTCCTACTATTTTTCCACATTTCATTTTCTTTAAAGCTTTTTTTAGGGAACCCCATATAGGGAATTTTATTGCCACAATAAAAGGGTTACAAGGTCCTTAAGAGGGGATAAACTCAAGAACTACTGCTCAAAGAGCTACAATCAGCCTAGAGAGTAAATCCCCTAGCTAAGTACAACCAAAACATAAGAAAAAGGAAAAGAAAGCAAAAGATACAAATTGAGCAAAGGAAAGAGCCATTGGACAGCCATCAACAGAAGCTCTTAAGGATGAGAGAAGCCTATACCTCCACTAGAGAAGGAGGCTGTAAGAGAACAACACAGAATCTACAAACATCTAGAAGAAAGAATTAACACAGTTAAAATGATACAAGCAAAATTGAAAGTAAAAATAGAATAAAATGAGAGACATATAAAGAAGTGTGTGAAAGGGAGGCTCAGGCTCAGTCACACAAAATTGGGGCACGTACACATGAGTATCCAAACTTCAAAGGAAGGTTACATTAGACGTGCTACTACCAGTCAAAGAATGAGTGAAATCATCCCAGCCATCATAGCCTACAAACCTGGAGGAAAACACCAGCCATTGGATGAAAGTCATATGATCTTTAGTACCTGCATACCAAAGCATAGCCACATATACTATGGAAAAGAAGGCAACACAGATCCAAATGGTAAAGGGATGACACCAATCCTTTCTAAGATAATAAATAACAAACAGTGCCAACATAACATCAGAAAACATAGCCAACACCATCCCAACCCAGAAGCCACCCCATATTGGGAAAAACCAATCAGAGTTACCTGCATACCAAAGCAAAGCCACATACACTATGGAAGAGAAGGCAACATAGATCAGACTGGTAAAGGGATGACACCACTCTCTTTTAAGATAAGATAAACCAAACATTGCCAACATAATATCAGAAAGCACAGCCAACACTAACCCTACCTAGAAGTCACCCCATAGTGGGGGAAACCAAACAGGGTCAGAAGAATAGATGTTAACATCCACCATATTAATAGCATGATTACAACATTATATGTACAATTCTAAAAGAGCCAAGAGTAAACTGAAACAATAGATAAGCCCATACAACAAAGGCATAGTTAATAAGGTTAACAACATGGCAGTGAACATAACATAAGACCAAAATCCAACCAAATAACCGTAGCCTTGAACATCAAAACTCAAGATCCTGAATGGCCAAAATAACAAACCAAAAATTAAAACTGACAGTGGGTAATAAAGGCAGAACCCTTACAAAATTGAGCAAAAACGAGAGTCATAAAAATAATAATAGTAAAATCCTTCATATCAAGTATAGTGTTAAAAAAAAAATTGAATAAACCTACGAGAGTAATGTAGTATTACAAAAATGAACCATAGTGAGAATGGAAAATTAATAGTAGTTAAGAAAACATCATCAATAAAGACGGTAGGGAAGGGAGGCAAGAAATAATCCCAAATGTGCAAGGAAACATCATTGATGGTAATCAAAATAAACACTCTGACACTACAATTTGGGAAAAGGGAAAACACAAACCAGCAGGTCTGAGAAATAGTTGGCCAGCCCCATACAGTAAGGAAAAAAGAAGATAAAAAATAACCCACCATATAGCTAGATAACTAACAGCTATCCAACAACTGGGGCTACAGAGGCAAGAGCCAACATTATAGGATAACTAGAAAATATGTTGCAGGGAAATGCATCAGCAAATAAAGAAGGAATAAAAGAGGAAGTAAATCGACGATTGAACAAATAGGTAAGACAAACTATTAATAGACCAAAAAAGGAAGGATGGGAGTTTAGTAGCCCATTCAATAACCAGTACATGACACAAAATAAAGTAACCAATAAAGAAGAAGGTAGGCAGTATCGTGAGCCATGTTAAGAGCCAAACAATAACCAGCCAAAAACTCCCTCATATTAAGGGAAAATAGGAACAACAAAAATAGTGTTGGGAGGAAACCAACAGAAGTGTCCACCATGCATGGAAGTAACAGAAAAAACCAAACTAAGAAGAGAACGAGAAAAAGGGAACAAAAATAGCAAAGTAAGTACTTCATCCATGAGGGTAAGTAAAGGAGCAGCATAACCCAGCTAGCCTAGTGAAACAGGCAAAAGCCACGGCTATTCAGCAGCAGCCAACAGCCAACCTGAAGATGGGGAGCATCAAAAAAGGGTTGTAGAAAGATCCAGTCAGAAAAGGATACGCCCAACAATGGATAAGCAGGACCTGGCAGCCTCCCTCTACAACAAAAGTAGAAAAAGAAAACTAGAAAGGAAAAGGGATAAAAATAGTAAATAAGCATAGAAAGGAAAACTAGCCCCATCCCATCCATAAAATGTTAACCATCCGGGCAATAAAATAAATTATGCTTTTCAAATCTCCTCCTAGAAAAAAGAAAATAGAAATTGCTAAGAACTTCTAACATAAGGCAATCCAATTTTATCAAGATTTACAAGCCCCCTTAAGAGTGAAGGGATATCATCATTGGAGAATAGATTCAAAGAGGAGGACTTAGCTCCCCAATTAGCAAGAAAATTAGCACAGGAATTACCTTCCTGATATATATGAGAAATATGATAATCTTGGTTGGCAAGAATTCTCCTAGTATGGTAAAGTAAATAAAACACTTCAACATTTCCATGGGCTTCCGAATTTAATAATTCAAGAAGAAGGAGAGCATCAACTTCAAACCAAATTTTGAAATCCTTTCTAGTGATAAAAAATCCCATAGTGCAACCATTAAGCTCAACAAATAACATGATAAGGTTGTAAAGGAGCAGCAAAAGTAGAGATAACCTGTCCACTATAATCTCTTAAAATCCTCTCACAACCATAAAAGCCATTAGAAACTGAGCCATCAATGTTAACCTTAATGACATGAAAATTTGGCTTCAACCAACATATAATTTTATAGGTAGGCTCAATACTAGAAGAAGGATGATTAATCCAAAAGATAAAAGCCATATATTTGTATCCTTTAAAAATAAAGGAAGTAAGGAGATCAGCTTTATAAAGAGACATAATTTTTCATTTGGCTCTAGCAATAATACGATGATAGCTAATAAGGATATCACGATGCTTAACATCTTCTTTCCAACCAAACATACCACAGAAGAGTAGTGGCTAGAACAACTTTGACATTGCATTTAGGGTGTAAGAGAAACAAGTTTCAAGGAGTTGCATGATAGAGAATGATCCATCGAAATGGAGAGTATTTAACATACTATCATACTAGCTCCAAACCTTAACAGCAATAGGGCCATTCACAAACACATGATCCACAGTTTCAATGTGAAAACAACATTGGCATTTAGAGGTGAGGTGGAAGCCTTTTATAATGAGGGTAACATCAATAGGAATGTAGTGCTTTAGAATACGCCAAGTTAAAATTGAAAAAGAGGTAGGGATAGAGTTATTCTAGATTTTAGTGAAAACTAAGGATTCTTGAGTTTTAAGTCTGAAAGAATGCCAAACATCCTTAAAAACAAACTCTCCAGAGGAGGAACTTTTAAAGAGGATTTGGTCAGACTTATTAGGTAATGGACAAATTGTAAGAATTTGTTAACTATCACATTAGGACAATGGAAATTAATTGAGCTACATCCCAATTATTTTGAGTAATGAACTGATTAACCTTAAGCCTCTCAGTGGAATGAGTATTAAGTAAAGAATCAATAGAACCATGTCCTAGCCAATTGTCTTGCCAAAAGAAGGAAGATCCTGAATTCACACCCCAAGAGATTAGATTCTCAGCATTCCACTTGATATTACAAAGTCTTCTCCACACCGGAGAGTCCCCAGGTTTGAAAGTACAAGTGAGAGGGTGTTTCCCGTTATAGTATTTTGCATGCATAAATTGTGACCAGTAGCTATAGTTGTTTCTAAGATTCAACCAAATTTTGTATGAAAAACATTTAATGGAGTCTTCTAAAGTTTTACAACCAAAACCACCTTCATTAATAGCCCACAACAGTTATGCCAACTAGCCCAATGAACTTTCCTAGAAGAGGAGGTAGACCCCAAAAAATTTATTAATAAGTCTATTTATCCTTTTAATAATAGAACTGATAGTCACAATAGTGGATAAAAGATAAAAAGGCAAAGAGCAAAGAGTACTTTTGATCAGGATAAGTCTAGCACCAAAGGAGAGTTAGTGGAAGTCCCAAGAGGAAGTTTTCTTTTATATTTTCTAAGTAACTTCATCAAATAAGGAAGATCTTTTTATTCCTCGATATAAAGGAGTACCCAGATACTTGATAGGCAGGGTTTGATGTGCAAAGCATGTAATATTCGTAATAGCATAAATATTATATAATAAAATTGAGTTGCTAGAAATAAAACAACTTTTATCTGGATTAATCTTAAAACCACTTTCCCTACCAAACAAAGTAAGGAACTTACATAATTTTTTAATGCAGAGAGTAGAACCATTGCAAAATATAATGAAATCATCAGTGAAGCTGAGGTGGGAAATGGGAAAGCCAAACCATGTTTTGTAGTACATATTATGTATTTTACAAAACATCTACTCAATACTTCTAGAGAGATATTCCATAATAATAATGAAAAGAGCTAGAGAACGGGGATCCCCTTGCCTTAGCCCATGAGAGGAAGAGAAAAAACCTTGGACTTCATTAATAAGTAAAGAAAACCAAGAGTTCTCAATTCCATTCTTAATTAAAGTAATAAATTGAATTGAGAATCCAAATAGAGTCAAAATTTTATATAGGAAAGCCCAACCAATGTTATCATAAGCTTTGGAAATGTCCAACTTTAAAAGTAGGTTACTAAGAAACTTTGGTGTTTAAATCATGGATCTTCTTGGCTAAAAGAACATTATCAATAGAAAAACCTTTTAATAAAACCTATTTGGTTGGGGGAGATAATTTTAGGAAGCAAAATACTTAATATTTTAGCTAAAATCTTAGAGATGAGTTTATTAAAAAAGAAATAAAGGCTAATTATCCTAAAATGGCTCCAAAGTTCAGGATTCTCTATTTTAGGGATTAAAACAATGAAAGTGCTAGTAAAATATTTAGGGAGGTTACTTCCCTTGAAAAAATTAGGGATTAAAACAATGAAAGTGCTAGTAGAATAGCTTTAACCAAATCTTCTTTAATGATATACTAGCATTTTTGATAAAATTAGGTAATAAAACCATCAGGACCAGCCACCGAATCTGTATTCATATTTTGCAAAATGTTTGCAATTTTGGTTTCATAGGGTAATGAAGTAAGCATATTGTTATCTTCATAAAAAATGAGATTAAGAATAACTTCAAGCAAGGAAATCACATCATAAGTCACATTTTTATTAAGGAGCTCAGTAAAAAATGAAACGCCAGAATCAATAAACTCATTATTATTAATACACCAGATATCATCATTAGTTTAATTTCTTTTAATGTAAATTAAAACCTTTTTATTTTTAACCATGACATGGAAATATTTGGTATTTTGATCACCATCAGATATCCATTTTGTAAAATCCTTTTAACGCTAATAGGTCTCCTCCACATCTTGGTAACATGTTAACCTATTTTTAGCTTGAGTTAATAAGAAAATTTTGGATGGATCATTAACAATAGCGTCTTCTAAAACTATAACCTCAGGTTCTAATTTTTTGATATTTGCAAAAAGGTTTTTGATACAATGTTTGTTCCACGAATGAAGGCATTGTTTAAGACTTTTTAGTTTGAGCCACAGTCTCATCATCCAGAAAATAGAGTCATCGGGATGGAGAGGTTCACCCCAATTGCTAGCAACCACATCCATAAATCTATCATCCATAAGCCACATATTTTGAAATCAGAATGGAATATGAGGGGAGGGTTTATTAGCATTAACCTTAACAGTGATCAGCAAGGAAGAATGATCAGATAGGGTTCTACTAGGATGTTCAACAGAGGTAATAGGAAGAAGGTTGATCCATAGATTGTTAAAAAGGTCCCTATCTAATCTTTGCCAAAGTTTGTGATCATTCGAAGTGAAATGAGACCCAATAAAACTAATATTAGCATGATGACAATCAAGGATCATGTTATTGAATTCCTCCATCAAAAATAAGTTAGGAGCATTACCACCAACTCCTTCAGAAGAGGAAGAGATAATGTTAAAGTCCCCACCCACAAACCAGGGAGCATTTACAGAGGAAGAGAAACTAACAAGATCTTCCCATAGAAGCCTTCTACCATTCCTATTACAAGAGGCATAGACAAAAGACCCAAAGAAACACCAATTATCATAAGTAATTTTAGTATTTACAACCTGGGGTAAATCCTGCATAACTTGCAAAACAAAGGGACTCTTCCAAAAAATCCAAATTTTATTGCTCGAGTTAGTAAAGAAATTATCAAAACCAATCATTCTAGCAATAGAAGCATTGTTAGAAGGGAGAATAAAGGATTCCAAAATGGACAAAAAGAAAATATTATAAGAGCAAACTAAATTACTGATTCTATTTCTAACAGAGAGGGTACCAATCCCTCTCACATTCCAAATAATGAATGAAACCATTTATTTTGGATGAGGAGCCGATCGAGTAACTCCGCAAAGTTAAAATCTAGGTTTAGAAGTTTTGTTTTCTTTTTAAAATTGTCTAAAATTTATTGGCCATATCCACAAAGATCACCATCTCGATAATGTTTGATCAAAAAAATTGCTTGGAAAAAGGAGGCACATTTAAAAAACAAAGATTGCACTTCACCTTCTTCCAAATCATTGTGATGATGTAAAGTCATTAGAATCGATCAAGGTTTGATGAAGAGGCACAAGAAGGATTAGAGCCGGGAAAACACAAATACCTAAGGTAGCAGTAGAAACTTTCTCTAAATTTTGCACACCAGCCATTCCTTCATGATCAATCGCTTTTCCTTTAATTAAAGTGTCAAAGAGGTTGGAATAGAGGCATAGATAGAGAGTCAACAACCATAAGAGTTTCAGAACTATTATTAGTTACATTATTGCCAATATTATTACAGTTCAAGTGGATAGTCTCATTAGAAGGGACATCATCATTATTAGCAAGTC
This sequence comes from Cymbidium sinense, assembly GCA_021442155.1. Taxonomy (NCBI): domain Eukaryota; kingdom Viridiplantae; phylum Streptophyta; class Magnoliopsida; order Asparagales; family Orchidaceae; genus Cymbidium; species Cymbidium sinense. Next base: position 18,835 of record JAKCPB010001670.1, read on the forward strand.
TGGCATCCTGGGCCGATGTGCATAGCCAAACAATATCGATTGAGGAATAGGAAGTTCAAGGCACTGGCTGTCAGATTCAGGTAAGGAGATATTAGAGACCCTAGCATTTTATGGTTAAACCAAGGGAGCCTTAAGAGATAAAGCTGACTTAGGAAGCACAGTAGAACTTTTCTTAAGGTGTGGATGAATAACAAAACATTCTGAAATCCCATGCCCATGAATTTTACAATGAGAACAAAAAATAAGAAAATCTTTGAACTCCACTTTTTATAAATAATCGTATTTCTTTGAGCCTAGCCAAATTTCCTTTGGATATTTTTTACTTATATCCAACTCAACTAGTATCCGAGCAATAGATGGCCTAGTAGAAGCTCCTGATCCAATTGGAGAGACCAACAACCCAAAGAACGACAAATTCAAGATTAAGGAAATGAACACATAAATTGGGAATGGAAATCTAGATAGGAACAATGGGAGACTCCTCCTTAATGTCAAAGTAAGGCATCCATTTCAACAAACGTGTCTAACAATTGAGCACAAAATACGATCGTCTAGAAAAAACTTGAGAATAATCCAAATCATTTGAAAGCTGAATCAGAACATGGTGTGAGTCTATCAATCCAACAAAAAAATACCAGAGAGCTTCAAACTATGAAAAAAAGATCTAATATTCTCCATAGTGGGACGCCGCAACCCAAATTTACCCACCAATGTAAATTCAAACTGTTTAGCAAGCTTTTCCACCATTGAATCAGCAACATAATTGCGGGTACACCCCAAAAGGAAGTAGAGATAAGATCAAGTGACTCACCCATGCTGTTGACCTTACCCGCAAGAACATCTTTGAAAGATTTAGATGCCAAGGATGGGTTGGATCCAGTGATCCCCGAGGGGTAAGGAAGTTTCACAATCGCAACAGAAGTAGCTTGGTTTTCCCAAGGGGAGACAGAGATCGTATCCATGATCAACAAAATTGCATGTTAAGCAAAACCAAATGCCAAGTAGGGCCATCGAGATGGAAGAGGAGCCAAGAAAACCACAGGACTGAGAGGGGAAATGAGAATCGTCAGAGCACGGCTAGGGTGACCTACTAGGATGACTGTTATGAGGTTGCTAAAATCAATCATTTTTTTAAAGCTTTTCTAACTTCAGATTTATTAATACGATGATAAAAACAAAATTTTTTATTTTTTTAAGGTATTAAGGATACTAAAATCAATCATTTTTTAAGAACCTTCATTAAAAAGTTTATCAAAATACCTCATCCACCTACTTTCAATATCCTTTTCTAAGAAAAGCACTTTATAATTTTCATTTTTAATACACCTCAATTGAGCTAGATCTTTACTTCTCCTATCTCTTTGGTTAGCTAACTTATACATATGTCTTTCACCTTCTTTGGTATCTAATCTATTGTATAAATCACTAAAAGCTAATTTTTTTTTAATTATATATATTTTTTTTTGAATCTCTACATGTCACTTTATATTTTTTCCAATTCTCTGAGTTTTTAAATCTAAACCAAGTTTTATAACAACACTTCTTATTTTAATCTTTTCTTGCACATTTTGACTCCACCACCAACTATTTTTATTAAAAGAATCTTTTCCTTTTGATTTTCCAGAAACATTTTTAGCAACTTGCTTAATTTCACTTGCTACATTTTCCAACATAACATTAGCTTTGTTATGAACATCCTAAATTATAATGTCTTAAATCTTGGTCTTAAAACTATTTTTATTAATGTTTTGCAAGTGCCCCCATCTAATCCTAGGACAATAATTTGATTTATTTTTCATCTTCCAATCTTTCATCTTAAAATCTAACACTGATAATTTATGTTGGGTATTTAAACTTTCACTTGGAATGACCTTACAATCTTTACAATCTAAACTATCTATTTTTCTTATTAGAAAATAATCAATATGTGTTTTACTAGATCCATTTTTTTAAGTAATAATATGGCCATCTCTTTTCTTAAATAAAGTATTAGCAACTACAAAATCATAGGCTAAAGGAAAATCTAATATATTATAACCTTCTTCATTAGGCACTCCAAATCCATAACCACCATGAATACTTTTAAAATCTTCTACCACTCTACCAACATGTGCATTTAAATCTCCTCCAATAAATACTTTTTCTTCAAGAGGTTCCTTTTGTATTAATCCCTCTAATTCATTCCAAAAATTTTCTTTTGAGCCTACATCCAAACCTACTTTAGGAGCATAAATACTTATAACATTGATAATCTTTGTATTAGCAATAATCTTTTAAGCTATAATTCTATCTCTACATCTATTAATAGTTATAACATTATCCTTCAAACTTTTATCTATAATCACACCTACGCCATTTATAATTCTACTTCTACCTGAATACCAAAGTTTAAAATCTAAACTATCAATCTCCTTGGCTTTCTCCCCCACCCATTTAGTTTTTTGAACACATAAAATATTTATCTTTATATGAACCATAATATCTATTAATTCCATTTGTTTACCTGTAAGAGTACCTACATTCCAAGATCCTAACCTAATTCTAGTTTCATGGACTATCTTCTTTGCCTGCATCTATCCATAATGTGGGAACCCTTATTTAACACGCACTGAGTTGATCAGAACCTTGCACATTTTTCATCAGATATTCGCCATACCATCGCCTAGGGACGCCTAGCATTAGCACATATTTTAAAAGATTCATGTCGTGATTAATTCGACAAGTTTTTCATAAATAAAATTAAAACTAAACCTTAAATAAAAATAAAATAAATCTAAAATAAAATAAAATAAAAAATGAAATAAAAACCTAAACCTAAAAAATAAACCTAAAAATAAAATCTAAAAATAAATAAAAAATAAAACCTAAACCCTAAACTAAAAAAACCTAAACCTAAAATAAAAATAAAATAGACCTAAACCTAAACTAAAATATATTGAACAAAAATAAATAAAACCTAAACCTAAACCTAAAATAAACTAAACCTAAACCTAAACCTTAACATAAACCCTGAATAAAATAAAATAAACCTAAATATAAACTAAAAAATAAAACCTAAAAATAAACCAAAAATTAAAAACCTAAAACCTAAACCTAAAAAAATAAAATTAAAACCTAAACCCAAACCTAAAAATAAGAAATAAAACCTAAACCTAAAAAACAAAATAAAAATAAAATTAAACTAAAAAAACAAACCTAAACCTGAACCTAAACCTACAAAAAAACCTAAAATAAAAAACCTAAACTAAAATAAATAAACCTAAAATTAATAAACTAAAATAAGTAGAATTAAAAATAAACCTAAATAAAAAATAAAAAAATAAAATAAACTAAAACAAATAAAAAATAAACTAAATAAACATAAATGTATGAGTTTACATAATTTAAAAAAAAAATATCTTAACCCTAAACCCTAAAACTAACCCGAAATCCTGAACCCTGAACCCCAAACTTACAACCCTAGGCCCTAAAGCCTAAACCCTAAACCCTTAACCTTAAAAGCATAAATCCTAAACCCTAAAGCCTAAACACTAAACCCTAAACACTAAACCTTAAAAATTAAACCCTAAACCGTAAACCCTAAACCCTAAAACCTACAACCTTAAACCTTAAAACCTAAACCCCAAACCCAAAACCCTAAACCCCAAACCCTAAAACCTAAAAACCAAAAAACCTAGAAGTAAACTAAATAAAACCTAAAAATAAAATAAAGATAAAAATTCTAAACCTCAATAAAATAAATAAAATAAAATAAAATATAAATATAAACTAAACTAAAATAAAATAAATAAAACTTAAAGTAAACTAAAAAAATAAAATAAACCTAAAAATAAAAAACCTAAATAAAGTAAAAAAATATAAAATAAAAATAAAATAAACAAAAAATAAAATAAAAACTAAATAGAAACCTAAACCTAAAAATTAATAAAAAAATAAAACCTAAACCCTAAACTAAAAAAAACCTAAACCTAAAATAAACAAAATAAAATAAACCTAAACCTAAACTAAAATAAACTAAACTAAAATAAATATAACCTAAACCTAAACCTAAAATAAACTAAACCTCAACCCTAAACTAAATAAAATAAAATAAACTAAAAATAAAGCTAAACCTAAACTAAAAAATAATACCTAAAACCTAAACCTAAAAAAATAGAATAATAACTTAGACCTAAACCTAAAAATAAAAAATAAAACCTAAACCTAAAAAATAAAATAAAAATAAAACTAAATTAAAAAATATGTATAAACCTAAACCTAAACTTTAAAAAAAATTAAAATAAAAAACCTAATCTAAAATAAATAAACTAAACTAAATAAAAATAAACTAAATAAACCTAAACATACCTATTTATTTAATTTAAAAAAACCCTCCCTACAACAAACCCTAAACCCCAAAAAACCCTAAACCCTAAACCCTAAACTAACCCTAAATCCTAAACCCTAAACCCTAAACCATAAACCTTAAACCCTAATCCCTAATTCTAACCTTAAACCCTAAACCCTAAATTAATCCTAAACTAATGCTAAAAACTAAAAATACTAAACCCTAAAGCCAAAACCCTAAACCTTAAACTAAACTTGAATCTTCAAAACCCTAAACGATAAATCCTTAACACTAAACCCTAAACCTTAAAACCTAACCTTAAACCCTAAACCCTAAACCCTAAAACTCTAAACCCTAAAACCCTAAACCCTAAACCCTAAACCCTAACCCTAAACCCTAAACACTAAAAGCATAAACCATAAAACCCTAAACTCTAAACCTTAAACCCTAAACCTTAAACCTTAACCCTAAACCCCAAACCCTAAAACTGAACATAAAGTAACTAAATAAATTAAAAAATAAACTTAAGCCCCAAAACTTAATAAACATAAACAGTAAGAATGGGTAGAACTGACAAGACCATAATCAAAGCTTAGTCTAGATCCGCAAAGGAGGCGAAGGTAGAGGCCTGGTTATCGTAGGGTGGTTGGGGATCAGAATGGATATGGAGGTGGTGGTGAGTAGTGGTGGTTATGGAGGTGAGGAGCATGAGGTTACAACCGGTAGTAGAGATATGGGATATGATGGTGGATCCTGCTACTCGAGAGGCTGAGGTGGTTCTGATGGGAACTAGAGAAATTAAAGAATGGCCTGGTTAGCCAGCATCATTTTTGACAAGTGCTAAGAATGACAGACATCTTCTCAAAATGTTGGATATAAAGCATCTTAGATATGCCAACCACCCTTGGAATGATCTGTTGAGTTAAACTTTTAGGGGGTGGCATTTCTAATATTTCCTTGATCTTCTTTAGATCAATTTCGATTACCTAGTGTCAGACAACAAACCCAAGGAATTTTCCTGAAGCTACTCTGAATGTAAACTTCAGGGTGTTCCTTTTGAGGTTAAAATATCTGAATTGTTCAAAGAATATTCTCAAGTCCAAGAGATGGTCTTGCTTTTCTCTAATTTTTACCATGAGATTATCGACATAGCACTCGACTTGATGATGAATGAGTTCATCAAAGATTCGAGTCATAGTCTGGGATGATGCTGGCTAACTAGGTAGGATATTTTTTTTCTCAGATGAAGCCAGCATCAATTAGATTCTTAACTTCATAAATGACCTATTATTTTTTGTCTAATCACATGCATCTAGGAGCTTGCTTGATAGGGTTAGGAGTAGGCTCTATTATTAGATTATAGATTTCTATGTTAGGAGCCAATCCAAGTATCTCTTCATAACTCCCTACAAAGTAGTCCTTAAACTCAATCAATAGCCTAACTAAGTCATTGGTTTTAATTTCATTCAACAAAGAACCTATGTCGTGGATCTTCTTCGCCTAAGTTGATTTTCTTGAGCTCGCCAATGGTTGACTTGATCTCTTCTTCAAACTCGGTGGTGCATCTTTGACTTCAAAATCATCGGATCATCCAAGTTTCTAAGCATACCTCATATGAGTTAATGTAATTTGAAAAAAACCTATCAGATTCTAAATGATTGGTGATAATTAAATAGTAATCGTCATCATCAATTGGACCCACTATACTGGATCCTAGTCCTTGTCTTGATTGAGAGCTTTTGCATTTGTTCTTCCATATTCTTTCGAGCTAGAATGACCTGTGCTTTGACCAAGTATGTGGGATTAACCCTTTCTTTGCTAAATTATGAACACAAGGCAAGTACCAATCAAAAGATAATTCTATTAAATCTTTATATGAATCATCCTCAAGTTCTACATCAACTTATTGACTTGAGGATGATGCTCCCAGAAAAAAATGTCTGAGTCTTCACACCCGTGAATGACTTAGGGGTTTCCTTAACTACCAAACCCTCGCCTTTTGAGAGGAAAGTGGGTTAGAGCTAAGCACCCATGATGCCTAACTCACATAGACTTGGATACACTTATGCTTTGCTTTGGAGTTTGATCTTCATTGCTATTTGGCTCAAGTGTCACCCCCAATCCATTGCTGAGAATAGCTGGCTGGTGTGCTAACCATATATGACTCATCTTATAAACTAGATTATAAGTCTATATGGATAGCAAGTGTACTTCTGGTAGCTAGGACATATCTTCTATTGGGTGGCCAATAAGGAGATTTTCCACCTTTGGGACTGCCTCTGAACTGGCCTCTTCCTCTGCCTGGTAGAGGTCAAGTCGTGCTACCCATATGTTTGAATGGAGTAACAAACTATGGGTGGAATCTAATGTCAGGCTCCACTTGCTCCTCTAAGTCTAATGTTATGCTCCACTTCATCCTCCAAGTCTATTTTCTCTCCCTTTTATTTTCTTTTTCATTTTCTCTTTTCTTTTCCTTTTTTTTTCTCTTTCATTTTCTCTTTTTCTCTTTTATTTTTAAACTTTGGCCAAGTTCGCAAAAATAGAATTGTTGATTTTGAGGGAGGTAGTAAGCTGCATCCTCATATATGCTGACCTCGTGAACTATAAATGGGTTGAGATCTCCTTTGACACATTAGATGATCTCACCTATCATGAATTTCATACACTGATGTAGAGAGGATGGAACTATATTGTTCTCATGTATCCATGGTCTCCTAAGCAAAGCGTTCAAAGATGTATCCGAGTCTATACTGTGAAACTTGGCTTCAGTCTTCCAGTCATCTATCTCTAAGGGCAACACTATGGAGCGAAAGGTCTATTGACCTCACTTTTGGAGTGCAGATTCAATCTTCCCATCTTAGACTTAGGAGTCTTATAGACACTAAGACTTCCCTAGTCATAAGACACTTGTAACAATTTGTTAAATGCTTAACCTAAGCCTAAAGACTTAGAAGGGTTAACCATAGGATTAGGTTATGCCTTAGGGAGTAGGATAATCTGCCTACCTTACAACCAAAATTTAATTGTTCACCTGCTCAAACCAAACCTCAAGTTCAGTTCAAACATCAAATTCAAATCCACATCCAAAACCAAAAGAATAAAGCCCATGATCAAAGCCAAACATAAAACCCTTCCTAAGCCATATGACCTATCCCATGGACTTAGCCAAATCTTTATCCAAATCAATCCAAAGTTAATTGATTTTCTCATAATCAATTTATATCTTCAATCATATTCCTAAATATAAATCAATTCTACATTCAAATGATTAAAACTAATTCAAACTAAATCAAATTAAATCAAAACCCTTCCTAAGCCATATGGCCTATCCCATGAACTTAGCCAAATTTTAATCCAAATCAAGTCAAACTCAATTGATTTTCTCACAAATCAAACATATTTTCAATCAGCTTCATAAATTTAAATGAAATATACATTTAAGTCATCAAACCTAAATCAAACCAAATCAAAATCCAAAGCTAAGCCACATGACTCAACTCCATGGACTTAGCCAAATTCCTTTATTCCAAAACCCAAATTCAATTGATTTTCTCATGAATTAATCATACCTTCAATCATATTCATAAAGATAAATGAAATCTACAATCATCAAGCCAAACAAAAATTAACCCAAGTCAAACCCAACTTAACCCTTTTGACTTGAAAAGTTTTAATAAACCAAAACCCATTTGAACACAATCCAATTGCAATTAAATTTATATATCAATCCCAAATCCATATATAAACTCATCTAATTCAAACTCAACCCAAAATCAAGCCAACTAAACCCAAATTTTTGACCCAAAGTGGCCAATTTGACCTATTTGAGCCAAGCTCTAATCCTACCCAAATTGGATTGAACTAAGCCCATCAAAACCTCCCATCATGATTATTGATTACCTAGGTTGATCAATTGTCATAAAATGGGTCAAACTAAGTCAACTTGGTCATTTGACCAAGTCAACCCCTTTACCCATATGAACCCAAACTAGCCAAATTACAAGCTAAGCTAAATCCCTTGAAACTTTCAATTGAGTCAAACCAAACCCAATTGGTTCTCTTGACCCAAGTTGACCCAAATTGACCTAAAAGATAAAATTAGGTCAAATCAATATATAAAGCAAATTGATTACAACCAATGGCTCAAGTTCATTCCAAATTGAATGTTGAACTTGACCAAAGCCTTGATTGGGCCCAATTGAACCCAATTGACCTACTTAGCCCAAATTGACCTAAAGATTCATGTTGGCCTAAATTAAAACTAAATTCAAATTAATTGAAACCAAAGCCTACAATCATCTTCAATTGATCAACTAAACCTAAACCAACTCCTAACCCAAGCCAATTTGGCAAAGTTCGTCAAATTGGTCAACTTAACCCATTTGACATAAATGAATTCAAATGAGCCAAACTAAACTAGACCAATTTAACCAAAACATCCAAAATGATCATATGAACTTACCCAACCTAACCCAATTTGATCTAAATGAGTCAAATTGACCCAAACCTAACCAAATCAACTCTGATTAACTTAAAATTTAGGCCAACCACTTTTGGCTCATTTCAAATCTGCCCAAATTAAATCCAATGCCAAATGATCATTCTACCCTTAGGCAAGGGCATCACATAAGACAAATCTCCCATGTAAGTTTTCATTTCCATTCATTGGCCACTTGATACTCTCCTAATGGTCCACCTAGGCACTAGGACATTCCTACCTAACCCAAGGGGTGGTTGGTCCATGACCCATGGGAGGTAAATCACCTCACCCTCCCATTAGAGCATTTGAAACCATAGGACACCCATGATTCCTCCTCACAGCCCACCTCCACACCTTCAACCAACCAAGTGAGCCAACTCACTCTCCTCCCCGCCACCCATGACTCCTGGACCGCCACTATATGGCAAACTGATCCACATCAAGATGAAGGGAGAGTTTATACGCCTCATTTTACTCAAACACAAAAAAATCATTTCTCAAAGCCCTAGTTACTCAAGATGACCTGCTAGAGCCAATCCCTAAGCTCCCAAGCTTGTTTCTCAATCAAATAATTCCATTCCCATCCATCCCGAAATAGGACACTCCCATTTATGACCTAACTTTCCCATTTCTCCATGAAACTCAAATTAACTTTCCACGCACCTTCCCTAGTCCTCGTTGAGCAAGACGAATCATCTCCCAAGCTTCCCGAGTACCAAAGGTGGGACATTGATCAAATCTGAGCTCCAAATTATCGGTTCATGGCCTTCCGAGTAAACGTCAAGGAATTGATCCAATTGTAGCTCAACAAGGCTTTGTCTCCACTAGATTAAGCTTCCTCAATCGTTTGAGCTGTTAGTCTTCAACTTCGGTGAGGTATGCATCCAAAATTGATACTTAAGAAAAAATGGGTTGGAGCTTTTTGAAGAAAACTTGCATCTCATTTGATCTTGACTATTAAATCCCCTTCGATCGATGTTAGTCACTATAGCTCCCATGAGGAGGAGGGGAGGGGAGGTGAATTATGATATTAAAATTTTAAAGTTAAATCTTAAATTTTAAATTTTTGTAGAAAATTATTTTTTGATTTTATAATGACAAGATACAATTCTTAATGTAGCAAAAATAAAAGTACAATAAAGTAATGAGAGACAATAGGCACATAATTTTTATGTGGTTCGGCCAAACTCTAAAATCCCACCTCCACGCTATTAATCACCCCGGCTAGAATCCACTAAATGCAAAAATAGCTTCAAATAGTACTCCTAAATTGAGTACAACCCCTACAATAATATGTACTCTCCTACAAAGGGCAAGTACAACCCCAATATAAATTTTATAGACAAAAGAAAAATACAAAATAATAATTTTAATAAAATAAATTTCTCACAAATATACCAAGCTATCCAATTCAAAAAATCATCTCACAACTTATAAATGATCACTTACAACTTAAAAATTTTTGCAAGATAAAATGCTCACTTAATATTGATAAGAAATAATAAAATAAATATCTTAAAGTGATCTTACTAAGATGTTTATGTTATTACAATTTGTAGACTAATATAAAAATGATTTCAAAATAAATTTGCAATATTCTTTTGCATAATAAAATTAATTTTTGCAAGGAATAATTTGTTTTATTTTAACCAAAAATATTCTTTCAATTAAAGCTAATGATCACAAAATACTTAAATAAAATGAGTATATGATAGATCTAAGTAGGCTAGTATGCTTTTAAATAAAAAGAGAGATCTAGTAAATATGAAAATAATTTCAGCATAATAATTTAATTTAAAATGCTTAAAATATAATTCTAAAATAGATCTAAGAAGAAATGATCTTTTAAAATAAGATTAATGTAGAAATAATTCAAGAAACCAAAAGAAATTTGGAAGTTAAAATTTCAACAAGTTGCAATAGATCACAAACTATCACAAGAGTTTTTCACAAATAAATAATTGAGAAACTTTGATGTGAAAACAATGTCCAAAGACTAATCCACCAAAAAAGTATAAATTGGAAAGAATAAATAGATGGTTAAAATAGCATGAACAATTAAAAGGATTAAGATCAAGAAAACAAACTCAAGTAATTTGAGAAAGCTTTTAGTTGAAGATGTTGAAGCTTCCAAACCAAGGATTTGATCTTGCAATATTTGGAGAACACTTGGAAGGAAAATCTAAGAAATTTTCTCTTAGATTTTAAAGGATTTTGAATTTTGAATGATGAATTCTTTCATGAAGAGAATGAGGCTATTTATAGTAAGAAGGTTATTTTGAATTATTTCAAAAAATATATATATTATTCTAACATCATGTAATCATCTAATAATTTAATATTCAATAAAATTATAATTGATATTAAATAAATATTAAATTTAAGTAGCCAAAATTCAGCTATTTACATGGCCAAGTCAAAAATAATCCAATATAACTCTTAATATATTCAAAGCGCGTAGCATGCATTCATTATTAAAATCAGATAATATTTGAAAAGTCATAATAAATTCAGTTTTAATAAAACGTGGGTCATGTAACCTATCAAATTAAAGTAAAAAATCCAAGGAATTTGGAGATGAAATCAGATATAAATTCCTTGATTATAAAATGACTTTGGCTAAAATACAAAATTCCACATATTTTTGTTAATTTTGAAATATGACATTTAAATATTATGATATAATTTATATATAATCATACATATGTTAGTTATTATATAACCTTCAAATTAAATTAAAATATTTAATTATATTAAGTAAATAAAATAATTACACTTAATAGTCATAATTTTTTTATCATTTATTATTTTGATAATTCAAATGCTATGTATGAAATATATAATTGAATGTTAATTAGATAGAGATTTACTTAAATCCTCACAATGATTATAAAAATAAATAAAAATAATATGTTAAGTTTCGAGCAAATTGAGTCATGCCAATGAACTAATATGAATTTTTAAGATAGTTATAAATGCATATAACCTAAAATATTGTATCTTGAGTTTCACATTATCCATTTTGATCTATCTTTCATTCTTCTACTCTTGCAATTTCCTCAAACATATTGTGAGATGTATTGGATATGTAATTAGCAATTGATATATCTCAAACACATAAAAACATTCATTAGAACATCCAAACAATCATTTGTTATCATCAAAATTGATCGGATTGAACATGAGGTTCATTAAGCCAACATGATGTCGTGAAGGTGTGAGATCCTTTTATAGTTGATCCAAGCTCAGAAAAGCTTGAATCAAGAGAGAAATGGTGGACGGACTCCATTCTCCCTCACTCGCGTGATGTTAGATCATGCATTGTCCATTTCGGATGATCAAAATTAACGATCATGATTAGATTCGCTAGATCAATCTGATTTAATCCTATTAAGGTGTGGGATTAATCATGCCGATCTTAAATTGACGTAGATGAGAAAGTCCCGCCAGTCACATAGGTGTCGAAATAGTTTTAAGTAGCAAATCTCACTGCGCCACATGGTGTCAACAGAATTAGGCTTTAATTAGGCTTAATTAATCATTTTTAATGGCTAAAACTTCAAAAAATCATAAAAAATCATAGAGAAATAAAAAAAATGCAAATATATACTCATTTTAAAGGTATTTCAGAGGAGAATTAAAAAAAAATGTTCTTAATTAATTTTGAACAGTAATTAAAGTCTAATTAAGGTTTAATTACAAAATTAATTAACTTAATTACTCATTAATTACTTCAAAAATTAAACCCAAATTTTGTGGGTTAATTTAATGTGATGACCTCTATCTCCCACGATTTTCTTAGGATTTATTGCTCACTTAATTAAGAAAATGGACTAATTAAAGCTTAACTATTCTTTTAAGTTGATTAATGATTAATTAATCCCATGAACAGTAATAAATTAGTTAATTAAGTTTATTAATCTTTATTGTTCAACATTAAGTGAACTAAGGAATAGGGTTGGGACCCTTTTCCCTAAGTTCATTTCACCCTATTTTAAAATGAAATTAATTAAGATTGAACTAATTAATTAAATCACTTAATCAAATTGAAATCATAATCACATCGACCCAATTAATTAAATCATGGGTAGATCTTTAGGTGTTAATAACCTAAAGGAGTTTGATGAAATTATGGTTAGTCCACATGTGTGGGAAAGCCATAGGAGTAATTAATTAAGTCTCTTAATCTAATTAACTATTAATCATGAGCATTTTGCATTAGGCCCCTTCTATTTCCTAGGATCATTGCAAGTTTATTTTCCATGCATATCATGTTTGTTCATAATTATTTAGTTAATTATTTTTAAGGTGAAATAGGTAAGAGTAATTAATTCATCTAATTAAGGGTTCAACTTAATTAACCCATATATTCAACTTAATTATATTTCCTTAAATTAAATCAAATCACTAATGTGGGAGTGGGTTTAAAATAACAAGTGATGATTTCTCTTCTCCTCTTTAAATAAAATCAAATCCAAAACTTAATTAATAAAGAAGCTTTGGTTTGCTTTAAATAATCTTATTTGATTTGATTGTCCTTAAGAACTAGTTTGGTTGGAAAAATCACATGCTTATATTTGATTTTTCTCCATCCAATCACGTTAAAGTTGGTATGTCATTTGAATTCATGAATCCATCTTTTAAAAATCAAGGAAAATAAAATGGATTTACTTTATGTAAGCTTGCATGTGTTGACTTAATTTAATATATGCATGGCTATTATGATTATTAAATCCAAATGTATTTTTAAAAATCTTATAAATGAATAATAATATGTTATGATGCTAGTTATAAATACTTAAGAAATGCATGTGCTTATAGCTTAAGTGTATGAATGTTGAGTTATTTCTCTTCTATTCATGTGTTGATTTATATAAGATTGAATGGTAATGGGTATATATTCTGGACATCTCGGGAACACGAGGCTTTAGCTAGCCCCAAGGAGGTCATTTGATTACCTCGCTTCCCTTGTTTAACAATGGCACACACTCATTTGATTTCATTCTTATGTATTTCAACATTAGAATTTGGATAGAGCTTTAATTCATATATATAAATGATTCAATAAAAAAATATACAATCTTTGCATGGTTTTCTTTCCTCATTTATGTATACATCCATGTGTGTCCAGAAAAGCAAGTATATAGTCCGACATCCTGAATATGAGGCTTTAGTTAGCCCAAGGAGGTCATTTGATTACCTCACTTCAGTTTAACAATGACACGCATTACTTGCTTATATCTTTGTACATGTATATGTATATGTGATTAGTGAATGAAAATCCTATTTTACATTAAAATTGTATGCATTCATAATTGACTAAGTGGTTGAATTAATAATCCATATGATTTGGAGCTTACTTCCTATGTTCATGTATACGAATTTACATATGTTTGAATGCAAATGGGTATATAGTCTGGACATCCCGAGAATACGAGGCTTTAGCTAGCTCCAAGGAGGTCATTTGAATACCTCACTTCGGGTTTAACAATGACACATGTATTTAATTTCATTCTTATGTCCTTTTGTATAAGAATTTAGATAAAGTTTAAATTAATATGTTTAAATAATTCAATCAATTAAAATATAAATTCTAAACATACATATACATTCATCATTTAAGTAAAAATATGTTGCATGTAAAGATGTACTTAGGATTAAATCATATGCATGTTACATGTGATGGAAAGGAATGATTTAATATTTGCCATGTGGTAGTAATTCAATTAAATTAATATTAAGATGCCTTTCATTTTGAATAGGATTATTTAAAGTGAATTTAAACGTAAGATTAATTAAATCATTTTATAAGCCAATCATTAAAAAGAACTAAATCAAATTAATATACTTTAGAAAGTGACTTAAGTTAGAGATGAAAGAGAACAATCCTCTTCTCCTCTCTTTATAACACTAAGTTGCTAAGTGTAATCAAATGAAACAAAATAAAACACAAATTAAAATTCTCAAATCAATTAAACTACTTCAAGTGAAATCAACTTTTCATGTTAAATTGAATCCTTCTTTACCCAGAAAATACAACACTAATGCCTAATAAGACTTACTACACAATCTTTAATACACACACAAGAATAAGGTCACCACTTCTACCTATAAGTTAGGATGGTGTATGATGTGATATTTATGTTTTTTATGATATATTATTTTAGATGGATGTTAGGGTTTATGCTTTGTAGACTAGATGATAGGCCAATATTAGGCTAATTATGTTTTCTCTAGGGGATTATGCTTAAGGGATGCTTAAAAATAAATGTGAATGCTCTTTTTGCAGGTTGCTTAAATCCTTAAGCATAATCTAAGTTAGGATAGGTGGACTTAGTTACTTATGTGGGTGCTAAGTCCAAATTATAAATACAACCGCTTGGGATTATATGTATATTTAGCTAACCTCTATTTTGTAGTGTATTTAGATTTACTTTTCCCACATAAATGTAATTTTGTAATAGGAATTAGGATTAGTGCTATGGGGAATTAGGATGAGCAGTAGTAAGGTTTTATCTGGGTGCCCTATGATGCCTTTAAGCAAACAAGCACCATCCAAATCAAAGAGGAACCAAATCAAAAATGGAGATATCAAGAAAGAAGACCCCAATAGCATTTAATACAATTATAATTATTCTTTCATATTCTAGGTTGTATAAGGGTAGAGCTTGGCTATCCATCTTTTCTCTTTTTGGGTTATACAAAGGTACCCAATCTCACTGACCTTTTATTCTTTAAAGATAGTTTATATAATTTTTTGATGTTAAGTTTACATTGTGCATTAGGACGGCATGCTTTTAATAGTTTCTTAAATGATTGATGCTTTAATGTGTAGCTTGGATATTATTAGGCTCTTAGGATAAAAATAACTTTTCTACCCAACTAATCACCCATAACCCAATTTTAAACAACTTATAACCTCATCATAAAGCCTAATACATAAATAAGATAATTAAAAGATTTAGTAACCCCTTATCTATATGGTTGTATGTTTCACATCATGCATGCATACTTCTCTTGAACATGAAGATATCCATCCTTGCACATATAGGAATGCTTGACCATGAGGGCATCCCTTATGGAGAACACCTTCTTCTGATGATATAACCTATTTCATCATGCATATCAAATCCTAAAGCCTCTATCAAAATGATGTGTCTAAAATGAAATAAAATTTGAAAATATTTTGCTTCTATAGATTAAGTCATATGCTCATACCACTCATGCTCTAGTCTCTTAGGGAGTGTGTTTAAGACTTTAGTCTCTTTCTAATTAAATAGCTACCCTGGCTATCTTGCAATTTATAAGACCATACTATATGGTTTTAAAATCATTGGAGGAGTTAGCAGGCAGCCACTCTAGGAAGTTATAAGTCAATAAATTGGACAATTTATTCTCTCTTGTGGAGGTAAAACCTTTATGTCCAAATATCGTTTAGATTTAGGTCATGCTTTAGCTTATACTAAAGCTCCCTAGATTTAGGATCTGAGGTGGTTACTTTCTTTAGGCTACAATCATAAATCCTCACCACTTAGGCATTATCAAGACCTTGTGTTGATGGATTATAAGCCATAGTAATCTAATTAAATTTCAACTCAAAACATATAAATCTCCTCAACTTTAAAATTAAAAAAGTCAACCATAGGATTGATTGGAATGCTCATTATGCTTCCTAGTATTATGAGAATTTCCTACTTATTTCATTTGGATTCCAATAATAAGTCTTCTCCTTAAACTTTCCCAATTGATTTTCCAAATACAACAAATCTTTTGGTAGTCTAACCTTGATATCTTTGGAGATGATAATTGTCTACTTTAATCGAGAGTATTCTTAGGAAATTTCATTTCCTAAGATGTAATTAACTATAGAGGCTTGCCACCACAGGGAACTAAAAAATTTTATGTAATATAAACCTTGCTTTATTTTTCCATGTAAAGTAGGGAAGAAATCTCTAGTACATTCGAAGACCCATCATGCCTAAGGAGTCCTTATTACGTGATTAGGTCAATTATAGGGTGATGTCTTTATCTTTTGAGATAGTACATCATACCTCAATGTCATAGATCACCTCAAAAGTATCCCCTACCCGTGGTCCCCCTACATCCAAAAATAAACACCAAGGCCCTCGCCCCTTGTTCATTGAATCCTCTCAACATCTTCCTTTCTTTTGTATTTGGAGATGTAGATCCTCAAGTAGGCAAGGGTTCAGACTCATAATGTTGACTATATACCTTGGTCAACCAAAACTCGATAGATATCCGCCAACATCCACTATGTAAAGTGAAAGGTTATCGTCCCTAGAGTAAGTCTTCATCACCAATGTAACTCCTAAGATGTCCATCAAGTGGCATGCCTCAACTTTAATAGCGATCAACTGTGCTAAGCATATCTTAAGATCAAGTAAGGCCTTGATTAGATATTCCCTCATCTTTTTGGATAAGACAAGGGTGTTGTATATGCTTAACTTATCTGGAAACTTTCTAAGGTGAGCTAGGACAATGTAATCAACTCTAGCTTGGTCCTACATAAGCATATCTATGGGTGGATCATCCTACGGAGGGGCTATCTGCAAACTCGAACCGATGACTTGATTATCCTTATCCTAAGTTGCTACCCTATGAGGTAGAACTATGTCACTGCGTAGGTTAATTATAGTGACTTCTTGGAATGATGAGCTTGTGGAAAGTTCTACCTTCTCATCCATACCTACAGCTCCTATGGGATCTTCGAGTTAGTTAACTCCAAGTCTCAAGAGGTGAACCCGATTGATAGAAGGATAATCACTCAATCAAAAAAGGAAAGGATCATAACTACTATAGCTATTATTTTTATTTAGACTGAGAGCTTCAAGAATAAAATCAAGAGAATCGTAGATAATATATAAAATAGCTTTCATTAATTTATTTGGTACATGATAAAATCAAAGTAAGCAGTAAGTGATTTAGTGCCCTTATCAGAGATACAACACTCGCTAGTAGAGAGGAGCTATAAGAGGTGGTAGCAAATGGTGGAGGGAGTACGACTTGGATGGTGGCTACCGACTATCCCTAGATAACCGCGCTGGGGGTCACCTCCCCGAAGTTGTCCTTGCAACTAGCAAACATTTCTTGGTGTTAGAGGTTTAAGCTACTTCAAGCACCTGCAAGAAAAGCTTCTTGATTTTAGAAATGATCTTCTTAGAGCTTCAGGATAGGGAGATATCCAAACCTTCTTTGGTATTAAGAGGATCGCAAGTATCCCCAAGGATTACTCTAATAGAACTTGATGGTTGTTCTAATAAGTATTCCGTAAGGATAACTATGGCTCTCAACTGCACAGTTCCAAGCTAGTCCTAAAAGTGATACAATCCTAAGACATGGCCTAACATAATGGTAGGCAATGCTAGATCATCGCTTGCCCACTTCCTCCTCTTAGGTTTTGTAACAAAGTCGTTTCTTTAAGAGATTCTTAAAGATTTTCCAAACTACCTCCCTCTGAATGAATATGGCTTATTCAATCTATCCAAGAGTAGGTGTAAAGTAGCTACTACCATCGATGAATACCGCCAGTAGACTAGAGGTGGTGGAAATGGTCATTGTGATGGCAGGCTGATGATGGTCGTGGTGGAAGAGTGGTAGCAAAGGAGGTCAGTTCGTAGTCTCTCATCAACTCGTCGCTCTCTTGCCCATTGACAATAACTTCCTAACTTCTTCTCAAACACTCATTTAAATTATGATCGTAAAGGGCAACTATTTGGCTTAAAGCTTGCCGCCTAATGATTAATTTCTTGAATGTTTTGATGGTAAATCCTTACATGAAGGCCACCGACCATGGATATTCTTGAGAAGATTCTCAATGTCATGTTGGTGACACTGTGGTTAGCATTTCATGCATAAGCCACTTGAGAATGTAATCAAAAGTGACTCGTTGAGTTTTATTTCTCCACAATGAGGTCGCCTACAATCAACCCTCTCAGAAGCTCCAACAAAGCACTTGATGAATAGGTGCAAACTTAAGAAAGGTTCATTGAATCAACCCAATCAAAATAAATGCAACAACCATGCTAACAAAAAAGGCAAAGAGGATCTTGCCACTCAAGACCAAAATTCTAAAGTAATGTGTTATCAGGTTCTACACCATCAAAGATCTTAAAGGATGGCAAATATACCCTAAATAAAATAAAGCTAAATAAAAAACCTAAACCTAAAAAATAAACCTAAAAAATAAAACATAAAATAAATAAAAATAAAACCTAAACCTTGACTAAAAAACCTAAACCTAAAATAAACAAAATAAAATAAATATAAACCTAAAATAAAATAAACTAAACTAAACTAAATAAAACCTAAACCTAAACCTAAAATAAACTAAACCTAAATCATAAATTAAATAAAATAAAATAAACTAAAAATAAACATAAACCTAAACTAAAAAAAACCCTAAAATAAACAAAATCTAAACCTAAAAAAATAAAATAAAACCTAAACCTAAACCTAACCAAAAAAATAAACCTAAACCTAAAAAATAAAATAAATAAAACTAAACTAAAAAATAAACATAAACCTAAACTAAACCAAAAAAATAAACTAAAATAAAAAAAAAACCTAAACAAAAATAAAAAAACTAAAATAAAAAACCTAAACTAAAATAAATAAACTAAACTAAATAAAAAAACCTAAATAATAAACTAAATAAATAAACTAAAATAAATAAAAAAATAAAATAAATAAACTAAATAAAAAAAAATAAATAAAAAAATAAACTAAAATAAATAAAATAAACTAAATAACTAAATAAATTTAAATTTTAAAATAAAACTAAACCAAATCCTAAAACCTAAACCCTAAACCTAACCATAAAAAACTAAACCCTAAACTATAAACTAAAACATAAACTAAACCCTAAATAATAAACTAACTAAAATATAAACCCTAAACCCTAAACTAACCCTAACCTAAACTATAAACTAACTAAATAAACCTAAACCCTAAACCTAAACTAAAAACTAAACCTAAATAAAACCCTAAACCTAAAAATAAACTAAACCCTAAAAACCCTAAACTAAAATAAAACCTAAAAAACTAAAACCTAAAATAAACCCTAAACTAAACCTAAACTAAAACCTAAAACCCTAAACTAAACCTTAAACCCTAAAACCATAAACCTAAACCCTAAACCTAAACCTAAACCTAAAAAACCCTAAACCCTAAACCCTAAAACCTAAAACCTAAACCTAACTAAATAAACCTAAAAATAAAATAAATAAATAAACCTAAACCTAAAAAATAAAATAATAAATAAAATAAAACCTAAACTAAACCTAATAAACATAAAATAAATTAAAATAAATTAAAATAAAATAAAAAAAACCTAAACTAAACAAAAAATAATAATATAAACCTAAGAATAAAAAACTAAACAAAATAAAACTAAATGTAAAAAAAACATAAAATAAACCTAAAATAAAATAAAAGAAAAACTAAATAAAAACCTAAACCTAAAAAATAAACTTAAAAATAAAACTTAAAAATAAAGAAAAAATAAAACACATACCTAAATTAAAAATAAAAATTAAACCTAAAATAAAAATAAAATAAACAACATAAAATAAGCCTAGACCTAAACTAAAATAAACTAAACTAAAATAAAGAAAACCTAAACCTAAACCTAAGATAAACTAAACTTAAACCCTAAACTAAATAAAATAAAATAAACAAAAAAATAAAACCCATACTTAACTAAAAATAACCTAAAATAAACCTAAAAATAAACCTAAAACCTAAAAATAAAAATAAATTGAAACCTAAAAAATAAAATGAAATTAAACTAAAAAATAAACTTAATCCAAAACCTAAATAAAATAAAAACTAAAATAAAAAACTTGAAATAAATAAATTAAACTAAATAAAAATAAAAATAAACCTAAATCAAAATAAAATATAAAATGAACTAAAAAAAATAAACTAAATAAACCTAAACCTACTAGTTTACTAAATTGAAAATCAAGTAAAAAAACCATAACCCTAAAACTAATCTTAAACCCTAAACCCTAAACCTACAACCCAAAACCCTAAACCCTAAACCCTAAAAAAACTCTAAATCAACCCAAATACAAGCTAACCCTAAACAGAAAACACTAAACAATGAAAAGCCTAAACATGAAAAACAGACCACTAAACCACACCCTAACCCTAAACCCTAAAATCCTAAAACAAAACCCTAAACTAAATATAAACCACAAAAACCCACAGAAACCTAAACCTAAACTAAATAAAAGAAATAAAATAAATAAATTAAAAAACTAAACCTAAATAAATTAACAAAATAAAATAATATAAAAACCTAAACTAAAACCTAAAAAAAAATAAACTAAAATAAATAATAAAATGAACTAAAATAAAATAATTACATAAACTAAACTAAAAGAAGATAAACCTAATAACAAAACTTAAATAAAATAAAACTAAACTTAAAATTAAAATAAAATAAATAAAATAAAATAAAAAATAAATAAAACCTAAACTTAAAAATAAACCTAAAATATAACCTAAATATAAATTAAAAATAAAACTTAGGCAATAAACTAAAAAAAACCTAAACTTAAACTAAAATATACTAAAATAAATAAAACCAAAACCTCAACCTAAACCAAAACCTAAACTAAATAATATTAAATAAACAGAAAATAAACCTAAACCTAAACTAAAACCTAAAACCTAAAAATAAACCTAAAACCTAAACATAAAAAAATAAAATAAAAACCTAAACCAAAACTTAAAAATAAAAACTAAAAACCTAAAAATAAAATAAAAATAAAACTTAAATAAAAATAAACCTAAACCTAAACCTAAAAAATAAACTAAAAGAAATAAATCTAAAATAAATAAATTAAAGTAAATAAAATAAACTAAAATAAATAAAAAAATAAATTGAATAAACTAAATAAACCTAAACCTAGCTGTTTACTTAATTATTTTTTTGAAAAAATAACCCTAAACCCTAAGTTATCCCTAAACCCTAAACCCAAAACCCTAAAAATAAACTAAAAAAAATGTAAACCTATCGATTTAATTAATTTGAAAATAAACCTAAACTAAAACCTCAACCTTAAATCTAAAACCTAAACCCTAAACCATAAACCCTAAAAATAGAAAAAATAAAAAAATTAAAAACCCTAACCCTAAAATGAAGCCTAAACCCAAAAACCCTAAACCCTAAACCCAAAACCCTAAACCCAAAATGTAAAACCCTAAACCCTAAATCATAAACCCTAAACTAGAACCCAACCCAACCATTAACCCTAAAATGTAAACATTAACCTAAACCTAAACTAAGCACAAACCTAAATCCTAAATAAATCCTAAAATTCTAAACCCTGACCCAACCACCAGGCCCTAAATCCTGGGCTAAACCCTAAACCCTGGGCCTACCACTACAACATAAAAGATAAAATAAAAGAATACTCAACTAAAGATAAACTTAAACTTAAACCTAAAATAAAAAATGGACTAAAGATAAAAGGCTAGGCTAAAGATAAATGGTAAATGGGCACTTAGATAAGAATGTGATAAACCTAAACAAATCAAAGGAAAATGGTAGATGAAATTTAAATGAGCTGAGCCTGGGTTTGCTTGTTTTCTAAATTAAGACCACTGACCTGAGTCATAAACCATGATCCTGGGCCCTAAAACCTAAATCTTAAACTGACCCTGAGCCCTGGGCACTGGCACATGACAGGGCCCAGGAAAATACCAGACCTAAAACTGGGCCCCCTGAGCCACTGGGCCAAACTGAAACTAGGCTAAAGGCCCTAAACTAGGCCTTGGGCCCTAGGCCACCCCCCTCTACCACTGACAACCCCAGACCACTGGACAACCCAGGCCAACCCACTGGGCCTCCTTACTGATCGTGAGCATGAACCACCATGGCCCAAGGAAACCCAACTACCTGGGCCCTAAACTGAGCCCAAATCCTGGGCCATAAACTAAAAGACCATAAACCTAAACCACTAAACCCTAAACCATAAACTCTAAACCCTAAACCCCACTAAACCACACAAAACCAAAAGTTAAACTAATAAATAAACTCTATACCACAGAAAATAAATTAAAATAAAAATCAAAATTAAAAAAAATATCTAATCTAAAATAAAATTAAATTAAATAAAAAATAAAAAATAAAAGCTGAATAAATAAAATATAAATGAAGTAAGCGAATAAACTTAAACCTACCGGGTTTAATTAATTGGAAAAAAACCCTAAACCCTAAATCCTAAACACTAAACTAAATCATAAATAAATAAAACCTAAACCTAAAAAAAATAAACTTAAAAATAAATAAAAATTAAACATAAACCCTAAACTAAATAAAATAAAATAAGTAAAGAAACCAAAACCTAAACTAAAAACCTAAAAATAAAAAACACAAAATCTAAACCTAAAAATAATAAAACACACTAAACCTAAAATAAAAATAAAAATAAAACTAAACTAAAAAATAAACTTAAACCTAAACCAAAACCTAAAAAATAAACTAAAATAAAAAAATTAAACTAAAATAAAAAACCTAAACTAAAATAAAAAAACTAAACTAAATAAAAATAAAAAATAAACCTAAATAAAATAAATAAATAAATAAACTAAAATAAATAAGAAATAAACTAAATAAAACTAAATAAAAATATAAATTAAAATAAACTAAAATAAAAAATAAACTAAATAAACCTAAACATATTGGTTTACTTAATTTTAAAAATAAAAAAACCCCAAACTCAGGATCCCAAATAATAAATCCTACCTAAAAAGCTGGCAAGAAACCACTACCCAGAACCTGGACCTAAACCCTGAAGCCCTAAACCATAAAGGCTTAAACCACTAAAGGCCCTTAAACCACCTAAACCCTAAACCTAAACCTAAAACCTAAACTCTAAATGCTGACCCTGGCAGTGAGCCCTGACCATAAACCCTAAACCAACTAAAGACCTAAAACCCAAACCCTAAACCCTAAAGTGACCCTAAAGCCCTAAAACCTTAAAACCTAAAGCTAAACCTTAAACCCTAAAGCCTAAAGGCCAACCCAACCTAAACCTGAGCCTGGTGACACTGTGAAACCAAAATACTAAACCAAGGCTGAAACACTAAACCCTAAACCCTAAAATCCTGGAATCATAAAATCGTGTGGCAAACCCTAAACCCTAAACCAAACCCTGGGA
Source organism: Cymbidium sinense (assembly GCA_021442155.1). Taxonomy (NCBI): domain Eukaryota; kingdom Viridiplantae; phylum Streptophyta; class Magnoliopsida; order Asparagales; family Orchidaceae; genus Cymbidium; species Cymbidium sinense. Next base: position 42,833 of record JAKCPB010001670.1, read on the forward strand.
TCCTAAAACCTAATTTAAACTAAATAAAACCTTAAAAAAAACTAAACTTAAATAAAAGAAATTCCTAAACCTAAACATAAAAATAAAATATAATAAAAATAAAATAAACTAAACTAAAATAAAGAAGAACATAAACTAAACTAAAAAATAAAATAAACCTAAGAATAAAAAACTTTCATAAAATAAAAAATATAAAATAAAAATAAAATAAACTTAAAACAAAATAAAGTAAAAAACTAAATAAAAACTTAAACCTAAAAAATATACATAAAAATTAAACCTAAAAATAAATAAAAAATATAACCTAAGCCCTAAACGAAAAAAAAAACCTAAACCTAAATTAAAAATAAAATAAACCTAAACATAAACTAAAATAAACTAAACTAAAATAAATAAAACCTAAGCCCAAACCCTAAACTAAAGCTAAACCTAAACCTAAACTAAATAAAATAAAATAAACTTAAAATAAACCTAAACATAAAGTAAAAAATAAAACCTAAAATAAAAACCTAAAACTTAAACCTAAAAAGAAAAAAAATTAAACCTAAACCTAAAAATAAAAAATATACCCTAAACTTAAAAAATAAAATAAAAATAAAACTTAACTCAAAAATAAATTTAAATCGAAACCTAAACCAAAAAAATAAATTGAAAGAAAAAACCTAAACTAAAATAAATAAATCTAAAATAAATAAATAAAACTAAATGAAAATAAAAAATTTACATAAATAAAAATAAAAAATCAAATAAACTAAAATAATAAGCTAAATAAACTAAATAAACCTAAAGCTATCGGTTTACTAAATTTTTAAAAAAAAACCCTAAACCTTAAATCATAAACCTTAATCCCTAAACCCTAAAACTAACCCTAAACCCTAAACCTATGACCCTAAACCCTAAAAAACCCTAAATTCTAAACCCTAAACCCTAAACCCTAAACCTTAAATGCATAAACCCTAAAACCATAAACCCTAAACTATAAACACTACACCCTAAACTCTAAACCTTAAACTCTAAATCCTAACCCTAAACCCAAAACCTAAACCCCAAACCCTAAACCTAAACCTAAAGTAACTAAATAAATTAAAAAATAAATCTAAATCCTAAAACTTAATAAACCTAAACCTAAACCTAAACCCTAAGAATGGGCAGAACCTTGACGGCAGGAAGATCACTGTCAAACAGGTTCAATCTAGATCTGGCAGAGGAGACGAAGGTGGAGGCGGTGGTTATCACAATGGTGGTGGGGGAATTGTATCTGGTGATGGATATGAAGGTGGTGGTCAAAGTAGTGGTGGTTATGGAGGTAGGAGGAGCGACGGAGGTTACAGTCATAGTGGTGATAGAGGGAGAGATTGATGATACGATGGTGGATCACATTACACGAGAGGCGAGGGTGGTTCTGATGGGAACTAGAGAAATTGAAGAACGACCGATTTGATATTTATATTAAAGATGGTTCTAGTTATCTAGGGTCTTCGATTTGCTGTATGAGTGCTCATTTTTTATTTATATAATCGCTTGTGTCTTAGAAAACTTGGTGTGTTACTTAGTTGATGAAATAAAAAAAAAGAAATGTTGAATATGAATTTAATCTCACTTAAAAAAAAGACAAAACCCTAAACCCTAAATTAAAACTTGAACGCTAGACCTAAAAATAAACTCCAAACCCTTAACACTAAATCCTAAACTCTAAACCCTACACCCCAAACCTTAAACCCTAAACTCTAAACCCTTAACTAACCCTAAATCAGAAACCAAAACTAAAATAGATAAACTAAAATAAATAAACCAAAAATAAATAAACTAAACTAAATAAAAATAATAAATAAACCTGAACAAAAATAAAAAATGAAATAAACTAAGTAATCTAAATAAACCTGAACCAGTCGGTTTACATATTTCTAAAAAAAAAATCCTAAATCCTAAATCATAAACCTTAATCCCTAAATCCTAAACCCTAAATCTTAAAACTAAACCTAAACCCTAAACCTACAAAGCTAAACCTACAACCCAAAACCTAAAACCCAAAACCCTAAACTCTAAACCCTAAACATACAATGCTAAACCTACAACCCTAAACCTAAACCAAAACTTAAAAATAAAAAGTAAAAAACTAAAAATAAAATAAAAATAAAACTTAAATAAAAATAAACCTAAACCTAAACCTAAAAAATAAACTAAAAGAAATAAATCAAAAATAAATAAACTAAAGTAAATAAAATAAACTAAAATAAATAAAAAATAAATTGAATAAACTAAAGAAACCTAAACCTACAAGTTTACTTAATTATTTTTTTGAAAAAACAACCCTAAACCTAACTTGTCATAAAAGTGAAACCCAAACCCTAAAATAAACTAAAAAAAATGTAAACCTATCGGTTTAATTAATTTGAAAATAAACCTAAACTAAAACCTCAACCCTAAATCTAAAACCTAAACCTTAAACCATAAACCCTAAAAATAGAAAAAAAAAACCCTAACCCTAAAAGTAAGCCTAAACCCTAAAACCCTAAATCCTAAACCCAAAACATAAAACCCTAAACCTTAAACCATAAACCCTAAAACCCCAAATAGTGAGCCCAAACCCAACCCTTAACCACCAAAATGTAAATTAACCCTAAACCTTAAACCCTTGGCCTTAAAAAGAGCCCACTAAAGCTGAGCCTAAATCCTAAACCCTAAATTCTAAACCCTGACAGAAAACCCTGACCATAAACCTACCCTAAACCTTAAACCTAAAACCTGGGCCAAAGATAAAAAAGAGAAAACACAACTAAAAATAAAATTAAACTTAAACAAAATAAATGGCTAAAATGAAAACTAAACTAAGATAAATAAACCAAAATAAATAAACTAATTTAAAATAATAGCAAATAAACCTAAACAAAGATAAAAGATGGAATAAACTAAATTAAAAGAATGAACTTAAACCTCTGGGTTTGCTTGTTTCTAAATAAACCACTGAGCAATTGATCATGGGCCTTGATCCTAAACCCTAAGACCTAAATCTTAAAACCTGACCCTAGGCAACCCAAGCTGACCTGCAACCCAGATGAACCCTGAAAACCAGGCCACAGGCCAAAAATAAACACGGACCACTGAGCTGAAAAAACAGGCCTGACCTGACCCTACTGAAACTGACCTAACCACCTGGGCCACGGACCTGATCCTGGCCCTGGCCCTGAGCCAAACCCTGAGCCCCACTTACATGGCCATAACCACTAAAACAGTAAACTAGGCAACCACTAAACCTGAGCCACAAGATCCTAAACAGGCTGAAAACAAAACCATAAACTGGGCCTAAAACCACCAGGCAAGCTCTACACCTGGGCCCTACCCTAATGCAAAACAAGAAACTAGGCCTGATAAAATAAATATGTGCCTAAACCAGAGATAGTTAAGATAAAATCAACTAAAAACTAATCTAAAAATTAAATTAAAAATAAAATAAAAATAAAAAATAAAGTAAATAAATAAACTTAAACGGGGTTTAATTAATTTAGAAAAAAAAAGCTAAATCCACACTAAAACTAAATAAAACCTAAACCTAAAAATAAACTTAAAATAAAATGAAGATTAAATAAATAAACTAAAATAAAATAAAATAAACTAAAAATAAACCAAAACCTAAACTAAAAAAAACCTAAAAATAAAAATCTAAAATCTAAACCTAAGATAATAAAATAAAAACCTACACCTAAACCTAAAAATAAAAAATAAAACCTAAAACTAAAATATTAAATAAAAATAAAGCTAAACAAAAAAATAAACTTAAACCTAAACCAAAACCTAAAAAATAAACTAAAATAAAAAAATTTAAACTAAAATAAAAAACCTAAACTAAAATAAGTAAACTAAACTAAATAAGAATACAAAAATAAACTTAAATAAAATAAATAAATAAATATACTAAAATAATAAGAAATAAACTAAATAAACCTAAATAAAAATATAAATTAAAATAAACTAAAATAAAAAAATAAACTAAATAAACCTGAACATATTGGTTTACTTAATTTTAAAAATAAAAAAAACTCAGATCCCAAAATAATAAATCCTAAAACCTAAAAATAAACAGAAAATAATCTAAACTTAAACCCTAAACCTTCAACCTTAAACTGGGACCCTAAGGTGAAATCCTAAACCATAAAAGCCTTAAACCCTAAAAGGCCCCACTAAACCCTAAACCTAAACCACAAACTCTAAATGCTAACCCAACCCCTAAACCCTAAACCCTAAACCATAAACCCTAAACCACAAACCATAAACCTAAAACCCTAAAACCAAACCTAACCACTAAAACAAAACCTAAACCCTAAAGCTAAACCTAAAAGATAAATGACCTTAAACCTAAAGCTAAGCCCCTAAATCTAAACCCCACTCAAACCTTGAGCTGACCCTAAACATGAAACCCTAAAAGTAAACCAGCCTAAAACACTAAAACTAAAATCCACAAAAAATCATAAACTATAAACCTAAACCCTAGGCCTTAAACCCTAGATCCTAAAACCTAAACTTAAACTAAATAAAACCAAAAAAAAAACTAAATAAAGATTCCTAAACCTAAACATAAAAATAAAATATAATAAAAAATAAAATAAATTAAACTAAAGATAAAGAAGAACATAAACTAAACTAAAATAAAATAAACCTAAGAATAAAAAAAACTTTCATAAAAGATATAAAATAAAATTAAAATAAACTTAAAACAAAATAAAGTAAAAAACTAAATAAAAACCTAAACCTAAAAGATAAACATAAAAATTAGACCTAAAAATAAATAAAAAATATAACCTAAACCCTAAACTAAAAAAAAAAACCTTTACCTAAAATAAAAATAATAAATAAACCTAAACTAAAATAAAGTAAACTAAATAAATAAACCTCCAACCCTAAACTAAAGCTAAACCTAAACCTAAAGTAAATAAAATAAAATATCTAAAAAAACCTAAACATTAAGTAAAAATAAAACCTAAAATAAAACCTAAACTTAAACCTAAAGTAAAAAAAACCTAAACCTAAACCTAAAATAAAACATACCTAAACTTAAAAAATAAAATAAAATAAAACTCTCAAAATAAATTTAAACCTAAACCAAAAAAATAAACTAAAAGAAAAACCCGAACTAAAATAAATAAATCTAAATAAATAAACTAAATGATAAATCAAAAAAATAAAAATAAAATATAAATAAACTAAAATAATAAATAAACTAAAATAAATCTGGTTTCTAAATTTTTGAAAACCCTAAACCTTAAATCATAAACCTTAAGCCCTAAACCCTAAAGTAACCCTAAACATTGCTACCCTAAAACCTAAAACACCCTAAATTCTACCTAAACCCTAAGCCCTAAACCTTGCAGATAAAAAACCATAAACCCTAAATCATAAACACCACCCTAAACCCTACATTCTAAACCCTGGCCCCTTAACCTAAACCCCAAACCATGAACCTAAACCTAAAGTAACTAAATAAATTAAAAAATAAATCTAAACCTCAAAACTTAATAAACCTAAACCTAAACCTTAAGAATCGGCAGAACCTTGACGGCAGGAACATCACTGTCAAACAAGTTCAATCTAGATCTAGCAGACGAGATGAAGGTGGAGGCGGTGGTTATCGCAATGTTGGTGGGGGAATTGTAGCTGGTGATGGATATGAAGGTGGTGGTCAAAGTAGTGTTGGTTATGGAGGCAGGAGGAGCGACGAAGGTTACAGTCATAGTGGTGACAGAGGGAGAGATTGGGGATATGATGGTGGATCCCATTACTCGAGAGGCGGGGGTGGTTCTGATGGGAACTAGAGAAACTGAAGAACGATCGATCCAATATTTATATTAAAGATGGTTCTAGTTATCTAGGGTCTTTGATTTGCTATATGAGTGCTCATTTTTGATTTATATCATCGCTTATGTCTTAGAAAACTTGGTGTGTTACTTAGTTAATGAAATAAAAAAAAGAAATGTTGAATATGAATTTAATCTCACATAAAAAAAGATAAAACCCTAAACCCTAAACTATAACTTGAACCATAGACCTAAAAATAAACTCCAAACCCTAAACACTAAACCCTAAAATCTAAACCCTACACCCCAAACCTTAAACCCTAAATTCTAAACCCTTAATTAACCCTAAATAAAAAAACTAAACTAAAATAAATAAACTAAAATAAACTAAAATAAATAAACTAAAATAAACTAAAATAAATAAACTAAAATAAACTAAAATAAAAAAACCTAAACAAAAATAAATAAACTAAACTAAATAAAAATAATAAATAAACCTAAACAAAATAAAAAATGAAATAAAATAATCTAAATAAACTAAACCCGGTGGGTTTGTGTTTCTAAAAAAAATCCTAAATCCTAAATCATGAAACTTAATCCTAAACCCTAAACCCTAAATCTTAAAATTAAACCTAAACCCTAAACCTCAATCTAACTGCACCAAAACCCCAAACCCACAAACCCTAAACCTAACCACTAGGCTAAGCTAAAACCATAAACATAACCCTTAAACTGTAAACCCCTGAGCCCTAAACCACGGACTAAATCCTGGGCCATAAACCATAACCCACAAATACTGAGTCACCCTGAGCCACAAAACAAGGCCCTGAGCTAAAAAACCATAGTACAGCCACTGAGCTTCTGACCTGGGCCTGACCACTGAGCCCACCACAAAATACAGGCCACAAACTCTGGGCCTAAACTAAATCATGGGCCTAAACAAAAGAAAGGCTAAACCTAATAAAATAACTATGTACTGAGCTAAATGGATTAAGATAAATAACCTAAATTAAAATAAGACTAATCTAAATAAAAATAAACTTAAATAAAAATAAAGATAAACTAAACTAAGATAAATAAAATACTAAATAAACTTAAACCTGCAGTTTAATTAATTTAAAGACCCTAAACCCTAAATCCACCACCCTAAACTAAATAAAACACCTAAATAAACTTAAATATAAATAAATAAATAAACCTAAACTAAAAAAAAACTAAACTTAAAATAAACAAAATAAAATAAATCAAACCTAAAATAAATTAAACCTGGACCCTAAACTAAATAAAATAAAATAAACTAAAATAAACCAAACCTAAACTAAAAACAAACCTAAAAAATAAACCTAAAATAAAACCTAAAATCTAAACCTAAAATAATAAAATAAAAACCTAAACCTAAACCTAAAAATGAAAAATAAAACCTAAACCTAGAATATTAAATAAAAATAAAACTAAACTAAAAAAATAAACATAAACCTAAACCTAAGCCTAATAAATAAACTAAAATAAAAAAACTAAACTAAAATAAAAAAAACTAAACTAAAATAAATAAACTAAACTAAATAAAAATAAAAAATAAACCTAAATAAAAAAAATAAAATAAACTAAAATAAATAAGAAATAAATTTAATAAACCTAAATAAAAATATAAATTAAAATAAACTAAAATAAAAAAATAAACTAAATAAACCTAAACCTGTTGGTTTACATAATTTTAAAAACAAAAAAACCCTAAACAATAAATCTTAAACCCTAAACCCTAAACAATAAATCTTAAAATACACTAAAATAAAATGAACCCTAAAACAAACCCTAAACCTTCAACCTTAAACCTAGATACAAACTCTAGAAATACACAAAATGTGAGGCCTGACCATAAAATAAAAGGCTGGGCCACCCAGGCCTTGGGCTCTGACTCTCTGACCTGACCTGAACTCTCCCACTGAGCCTGGAGTCACACCTCTGGGCCCTCCTAAACCACTGAGCACTGGCCACTGGCTCTGGGCCACCATGCCAAGATCTTAGGCAGTCCAAGGCTACCGATCAGCCATGATCTGACCAAGTGACCTGGGCCTTGGATGGGTGAGGCTGAGGCTGGGCCTGACCACTAAACACAGTGACCCTGGGCTTGAACCCCAAAGAGCCTGGATCCTAAAGGCTGAGCCAAAGGCCACTGAGCCCTGGGCCTACCATGGGCCCACAGGCCCAGATCCACAACAAGATCATGACAATAGCCCTAAACCCTGAGCCTTGGGATCCTGACTTAGCATCTAATAAAGACCTAAAAGGCTAGGCTTAAATAGATAAAGTAAAGATAAATAAACATAAATAAAAATAAAATAAAAAAAATAAAAAAAAAAAATAAAAAAAAAAACTAAAATAAAGAAAAACCTAAACTAAACTAAAAAAACCTAAGAATAAAAACTTTAATAAAATAAAAACATAAAATAAAAAATAAAATAAACTTAAGATAAAATAAAATTAAATAAATAAAACCTAAACTAAAATAAACATAAAATTAAAACTAAAAATAAAAATAAACATAAACCTTAAACAAAAAAAACCTAAACCTAAAATAAAAATAAAATAAACCTAAACCTAAACTAAAATAAACTAAACTAAAATAAATAAAGCCTAAACCTAAACCCTAAACTAAAGCTAAACCTAAACCTAAACTAAATAACATAAAATAAACCAAAAATAAATCTAAACATAAACTAAAAATAAAACCTAAAAATAAACCTAAAATAAAAAACCTAAAACTTAAACCTAAAAAGAAAAAAAAATGTAAACCTAAACCTAAAAATAAAAAATAAACCTTAAACTTAAAGAATAAAATATAAATAAAACTCAACTCAAAAATAAATTTAAACCTAAACCTAGACCAAAAAATAAACTAAAAGAAAAAACCTAAACTAAAATAAATAAACCTAAAATAAATAAACAAAACTAAATGAAAATAAAAATATACATAAATAAAAATAAAAAATAAAATAAACTAAAATAAAAAATAAGCTAAAAAAACTAAATAAACCTAAACCTATTGGTTTACTTAATTTTAAAAAAACTCCCAAACCTTAAATCATAAAACTAAACTCCCAAAAACCCTAAACCTACAACCCTATGCCCTAAAAAACCCTAAACTCTAAACCCAAAACAATAAACCCTAATCCTAAATCCTAAACCTTAAAAGGATAAACCTTAAAACCATAAACCCTAAACCATAAATACTACACCCTAAACCCTAAACCATAAATTGTAAACCCTAAACCCTAACCCTAAACCTAAACCCCAAACCCTAAACCTAAACCTCAAGTAACTAAATAAATCTAAACCCTAAAACTTAATAAACCTAAACCAAAATCTAAATCGTAAGAATGGGCAGAACCTTGACGACAGGAACATCACTGTCAAACAGGTTCAATCTAGATCTGTCGAACGAGGCCAAGGTGGAGGCAGTGGTTATCGCAATGTTGGTGGCAGAATTGGAGCTATTGGTGGATATGAAGGTGGTGGTCAAAGTAGTGGTGGTTATGGAGGCAGGAGGATCGACGGAGGTTACAGCCATAGTGGTGGTGGAGGGAGAGATTGAGGATATGATGGTGGATCCCATTACTCGATAGACCGGGGTGGTTCTGATGGGAACTAGAAAAACTAAAAAATGACCGATCTAATATGCTGCTTATGGAACTGTGTCTTTATAGTAAAGATGGTTCTAGTTATCTAGGGTCTTTGATTTGCTTTATGAGTGCCCATTTTTGATTTATGTCATCGCTTGTGTCTTAGAAAACATGGTGTGTTACTTAGTTGATGAAATAAAAAAAAAGAAATGTTGAACATGAATTTAATCTCTGTTAAAAAAAAAGACAAAACCCTAAACCTTAAACTAAAACTTGAACCCTAAATCTAAAACCTAAACTCTAAACCCTAAACTCTAAACCCTAAAAACCCCAAACCATAAACCCTAAACCGTAAAACCCTAAAACCAAAAATGTAAATCCTAAACCCTAAACCCTAAACTCTAAACCTACACCCCAAACCTTAAACCTGACAAAACCAATCCTAAACCCTATAAAATAAAAAGCTAAACTACATAAAATCCAAAAATAAAATAAATAAAAGAACATTAACCAAAATAAAATAAAATAATGAAATAAAATCAAAACCTAAAATAAAACCTAAACCTAAACCTAAACCTAAACCTAAAAAGAAACTAAGATAAAAATAAAACTAATTAAAATAAAATAAATAAAACCTAAACAAAACTAAAAAATAAAACATAAATAAAATAAAACTAAACCTAAAATAAAAATAAAATTAAATAAAAACTAAATAAAAACATAAACCTATAAAATAAAACCTAAAAATAAATGACAAATAAAATTAAACCCTAAACCTAAAATATTTTGAAGCTAAACCTAAACCTAAACCCTAAATAAAATAAAATAAGCTAAAAATAAACCTAAACCTTGACTCAAAAATTAAACCTAAAATTAAACCTAAAATAAAAACCTAAAACCTAAACCTAAACCTAAAAATATAAAATAAAAACTTAAACCTAAAGCTAAAAATTAAAACCCTAAACCCTAAACCCTAAACCCTAAAAAACCCTAAACCATAAACATTAATCCTAAACCCTAAACCTCAAAATCATAAACCCAAATCGTAGCCCTAAACACTAAACCCTAAACATAAACCTAAAGTAACTAAAAAAATTAAAAAATAAACCTAAACCCTAATACATAATAAACCTAAACTAAACCTAAACCCTAAAATGGGCACAACCTTGACGGTAGGAACATCACCGTCAAATAGGCTCAGTCTAGATCTGGTGATGGAGGTGAAGGCAGAGGCGGTGGCTATCGCAGTGGTGGTGGCAGAATTGGAGGTGCTGGTGGATATGGATGTGGTGGTCGGAGTAGTGGTGGTTATAGAGGCTGGAGGAGCGATGGAGGTTATAGCCGTGGTGGTGGTGGAGTGAGGGATCAGGGATATGATGGTGGATCGTACTACTCAAGAGGCCGGGGTGGTTCTAATGGGAACTAGAGAAACTAAAGAACAGCCAATCTGATCTGTTGCTTATGGAACTGTGTCCTTATAGTAAAGATGATTGAAGTTATCTCGAGTCTTTGATTTACTCTATGTGTGTTCATTTTAGATCTATGTCATTGCTTGTGTCCTAGAAAACATAGTGTGTTACTTGGTTGATGAAATCAAAAAAAAATGTTGAACCTAAATTTGTTCAATGTTAAAAAAAACCAAAAACCCTAAACCCTAAACTAAAACTTGAACCCTATACCTAAAACCTAAAACCTAAACCCTAAACACTAAACCATCAAAACCCCAAACCTTAAACCCTAAATTATAAAATCCTAAACCTAAAAACCTAAACGATAAACCCTAAAGCCTACACCCCAAACCTTAAACCCTAAACTAACCCTAAACCCTAAACCCTAAACTAAATAAATCCTAAAAATAAAATAAATAAAAGAACATAAACCATATATATATATATATATATATATATATAATGAAAACCTAAACTAAAACCTATACCTAAACCTAAACCTAAAAAGAAACTAAAATAAAAAAATAAAAACTAATCTGAAATAAAATAAATAAAAACCTAAACTAAACTAAAAAAATAAAAAACTTAAATAAAATAAAAATTAAACCTAAAATAAAAAAATAAAATAACATGATAAAATAAAATAAAACTAAATAAAACCTAAACCTAAAAATAAACCTAAAAGTAAAACCTAAAAAATAAATAAAAATAAAACCTAAAACCTTAAAGAATATACAAACTTATGGTATCCTAAACCTAAACAAAATAAAATAAACTAAAATAAACCTAAACCTAAACTAAAAATAAAACCTAAAATAAACCTAAAATAAAGGTGAAAACCTAAACCTAAAAAGAAATGTAAACTTGAACCTAAAAATAAAAAATAAAACTTAAACCTAAAAAATAAATAAAAATAAAACTCAACCAAAAAATAAACCTAAAGTTAAACCTAAGCCTAAACTAAAAAATAAACTAAAATAAATAATCATAAAATAAATAAGCTAAACTAAATAAAAATAAAAAATAAACATAAATAAAAATAAAAAATAAAACTAAAATAAATAAAAAATAAACTAAATAAACTTAAACTTATAGGTTTACTTAAATTAAAAAAACCCTAAACCTTAAATCCTAAACCCTAAACCTTAAACCCTAAACCCTAAACCCTAAACCCTAAATCGTAATCCTAAACCCTAAACCTTAAAAGCATAAACCCTAAAACCATAAACCCTAAACCATAAACACTACACCCTAAAGCCTAAACCCTAAACCTTAAACCACAACCACCTAAACCCAAACTAGCCAAACCTAAACCTAAAGTAACTAAATTAATTAAAATATAAACCTAAACCCTAAAACCTAATATACCTAAGCCCTAAGAATGGGTAGAACCTTGACGGCAGGAACATCACCGTCAAACAAGCTCAATATAGGTCTAAAAAAGGAGGCTGAAGGTTGCGATTATCTTAGTGGTGGTGGGGGAACTAGAGGTGTTGGTGGATATGGAGGTGGTGGTCGAAGCAATGGTGGTTATGGAGGCGGGAAGAGTGACGGGGGTTACAACCATAGTGGTGGTAGAGGGAGAGATCGGGGATATGATGGTGGATCCCACTACTTGAGAAGCCAAGTGGTTCTGATGGGAACTACACAAACTGAAGAACGACTGATCCGATATGCTGCTTATGGAACTACGTCTTTATAGTAAAGATTGTTCTAGTTATCTAGGGTCTTTGATTTGCTCTATGCATGCTCATTTTTTATCAATGTCATCACTTGTGTCTTAGAAAATTTGGTGTGAATAAAAAGTAAAGAAATATTGAATCTAGATTTTTTCTCTCTTAATAAAAAGCTAAAACCCTAAACCCTAAACTAAAACCTGAACCCAAGACCAAAACCTAAACTCTAAACCCTAAACCCTATACCCTAAAAACCCCAAACCATAAACCCTAAATCGTAAAACCCTAAATCCAAAAACCTGAACCCTAAAGCCTAAATCTTAAAACCCTCAATTAACCCTAAACCTGAAACCATAATAAGGTAAAAAGCTAAACCTAAACTAAATAAAACTTTAAAATATAATAAATAAAACAACCTAAACTAAAATAAAATAAAATAAAAATTTAAACCTAAGGAAACAAAATAAAAAAATAAAACTAAACTAAAATAAAATAAGTAAACCTAAACTAAACTAAAAATAAAAACCTAAATAAAATAAAATAAAATAGAAACTAAATAAAAGAAACCTAGAAAATGAACCTAAAATAAATAAAATAAAATCTAAACCCTAAACCCAATAAAAACTAAACCTAAACCTAAAAATAAAATAAAATGGCTAAAATAAAGACCTAAACTAGAAATAAACCTAAAAAAATACCTAAAATAAAACCTAAACCTAAACCTAAAATAAAATAAAATGTAAACCTAAACCTAAAAATAAATAATAAAACCTAAACTAAAATAAAATAAATAAACTTAACTAAAATAAACCTAAACATAAACCTAAAACTAAAAAATAAACTCAAATAAATAAACCTAAACTAAACTAAATAAAAAGGAAAAATAAATAAAAATAAAAAATAAAAAATAAAATAAACTAAAATAAATAAAAAATAAACTGATAAACTAAACCTATTTGTTTGCTTAATTTAAATAAAAAAACTCATAAACCTAAAATCCACAAACCTCCAAACTTAAAACCCAAAACTAAAACCTAAACAAAACCTAAACTGAACCTTAAAAACCCTATACCTAAACCTTAAAACCAAACCTTAATCCTAAATGAAACCACAGCATAAACCATAAAACCTCAAAAACCATAATCCCCACCTAAATAATAAAACCTAACCATAAACCCTAAACCCTAAACCCCAAACCCTAAACCTAAACCTAATGTAATTAAATAAATTAAAAAAATAAAAATAAATCCTAGAACCTAGAATACCTAAACCTAAACTTAAACCCTAAGAATGGGCAGAACCTTGATGGCAGGAACATCACCATCAAACAGCTCAGTTTAGATCTATCGATGGAGGCAAAGGGAAGGGAATGATTATCACAGTGGTGGTGGGGAAACTGGAGGTGCTAGTGGATATGGTGGTGGTGCTCAGAGTAGTGGTGGTTATGCAGGAAGGAGGACCGACGGACATTATATCCATGGTGGTGGCGAAGGCAGAGATCGAGGATATGATGGTGGGTCCGACTAGTGGAGAGGTCGGGGTGGTTCTGGTGGGAACTTGAGAAACTGAAGAATGACCAATTTGATCTGTTGCTTATGGAACTGTGTCTTTATAGTAAAGATGGTTCTAGTTATCTAGGGTCTTTGATTTGCTCTATGCGTGCTCATTTTTTATCTATGTCATTGCTTGTCTCTTAGAAAACCTAGTGTGTTACTTTGTTAATGAAATAAAAAAGAAGAAGTGTTGAATCAATTTGTTCTCTCTTAAAATAAACCAAAACCTTAAACCCTAAATGAAAAATTGAACCACTGACCTACTTAAACCAAACCTAAACCCTAAAACCCAAACCTAAATCATAAAACTAAACTCTAAACCCAAACAAAACCTAAACCCTAAATCCTAAAAACACTACACCCCAAACTTAAACTCTAAACCCTCATGACCCTAAACCCTAAACCTAAAAAAAAAAATAAACTAAATTAAATAAACCAAAAAATAAAATAAATAAAAGAACCTAAACTAAAATAAAACAAAATAATAAAATAAAATAATGCTAATAATAAATTGAAACTAAAAGAAAATAAAAAATAAAAAAAAAACTAAAGAATAAAATAAATTAAAAACTAAACTAAAATGAAAAATAAAACCTAAATAAAATAAAACTAAACCAAAATAAAATAAAATTAAAACTAAATAAAACCTAAACTTAAAATAAACCTAAAAATAAAATAAAATAAAACCTATAAATAAAAAGACCAACCCTAAACCTAAAAAAACCTAAATAAAATAAAATAAACTAAAATAAACCTAAACCTAGAAAAAATAAAAAAAAACTTAAGCAAACCAAAATAAAGAATACAAACTAAAAAAACTAAAATAAAAAATAAACCCCTAATCCTAAACCTAAAATAAAAAAAAAAACCTAAACTAAAATAAATAACTAAAATAAATAAACAAAACTAAATAAAAATAAAAAATAAAATTAAATAAAAATAAAATAATAAAATAAAGCAAAATAAATTAAAACTAAACTAAATAAACCTAAATCTACTAGATTAGTTAATTAAAAAAATAGAAATTAAAAAAATTTAAAATAAACCCCTATCCCTAAACCTTAAACCCTAACCCTACAATCCTAAACCCTTAACCCTAAACCTTCAAACCCTAAACCCAAAACCACAATAAACCTACCCTAACCACAAATCTCAGAACACTAAACCCTAAACCCTAAAAACCACAAAAACTAAATAAAACCTAAAAAATAAAATAAATAAGAAAACCTCAACTTAAATAAAATAAAATAATAAAATAGAATAAAAACCTAAACTAAAACATAATCCTAAACCTAAACGTAAAAATAAAATAAAATAAAAAATAAATGCTAAAATAAAATAAAATAAATAAAATCTAAACAAACTAAAAATAAAATAAACCTAAAATAAAAACCTAAAATAAAATGAAACTAAAATGCAAATAAAATAAATAAAATAAAAATAAAATAATAAAACTAAACTAAAACACTATAAAAAAAAATCTGCCCAAAAAAAAACCTAAACCTAAAATAAATAAAATAAACCTAAAACCTAACCTAAATAAAATAACTAAACCAAAACCCTAAAATAAAGAAATAAAAGTAAATGTAAAACTAAAGATAAAACTTAAATAAATAAAATAAAAGCTAAAACCTAAAATTAAAATAAAAAACCTAAACCTAAAACCTAAAACTAAAAAATAAAATAATAAACTAAAAATAAACATAAACCTAAACCTAAAAATTATGCTAAAATAAAAGCTAAAATAAAATCTACACTAGATAAAAAATAAAATTAACACGGATAAAATAAAAAAAATAAAATGAACTAAAATAAAATAAAAATATACTAAATAAACCTAAACCTATTGGTTTGTAATTTTAAAAAAAAACATAAAACCTAAATCAAACCCTAAACCTAAACCACAAACTCTAAACCATAACTATTCTAAAACTTAAACCCCACCACCCAACTAAAACCCTAAACCCCAGGCTCTGGGCCCTGAGCCCTAACTGACCTACCTGAGGCTAGGCCACTGAGCCCTACTGAGCCCTGGGCCCAAGATCCACAGGCCAAACCAGACCCTGAGCCCTCTGAGCCTGACTCTTTGAGCCATAAAACCAAACCTAACTTATTAAAATATACATAAAAAACTAAAATAAACTAAAGGCAAATTAAAACTAAAAATAAAATAAATCTAGATCAAAATTTAATAAATAAAATAAACATAAAATAAAATAAATAATCCTTACAAAATAAAATAAAAAATAAACTAAACCTAAATATATAATAAATAAAATTAAACTACCCTATCTAAATAAACCTAAACTTAAAATAAATAAAATAAATAAATAAAATAAATAAACTAAACTAATAAATTAAACCTAAACTAAATATAAAATAAAATAAAATAAACACTATCTAAAAATAAAACCTAAATAAAACTAAAACCTAAACCTAAAATAAAATAAATGTGGCTAAACCTAAAATAAAATAAAACCTAAACAAAATAAAATAAAATAAAACTCACTAAAAGTAAACTCTAGCCAACTAAACCAAAATAAACTAAAATAAAAAACTATATAATAAACATAAAATAACTAAACTAAACTAAATATATAAAATATAAACATAAATAAAAAATTAAAAAATAAACTATAAATTAAATAAATCTAAATGTCGGTTTGCTTTAATTTAAAAAAACCTAAACTTTAAATCTAAACCACAACCTAAAATAAACCTTTAAAATCCCTAAACCCTAAACCTAAAACCTAACCTAAACCTTAAAAACCTAACTTTAAACTAAACTCTAAAAGCATAAACCCAAAAACCATTAACAATAAACCATAAATAATACACTCTAAACCCTAAACCCTAAACCCTAGCCCTAAACCCTAAACCCTAAACCTTAAACCCCAAACCCTAAACCAAAACCTAAAGTAACTAAATAAATTTAAAAATAAACTTAAACTCTAAAGCATAATAAACCTATACTAAACCTAAACCCTAAGAATGGGCAGAACCTTATCGGTAGGAACATCAGTGTCAAACATGCTCAGTCTAGATCTGACGATGGGTGCGAAGGTGAAAGCGGAGGTGGCAGTTATCGCAGTGGTGGTGGGGGAAATGGAGGTGCTGGTAGATATGGTGGTGCTACTTATAGAGACGAGAGGAGAGATGGAGGTTATAGCTATGGTTATGGCAGAGTGAGAGATCAGGGATATGATGGTGGATCTACTCAGGAGAGGGGTGGTTTTGATGGCAACTAAGCGAAGAATGTGGTCGATCCCTGCCAAAACTATGTCTTTATAGTAAAGACGATTCTAATTATCTAGGGTCTTTGATTTGCTCTATGTGTGCTCATTTTAGATCTGTGTCGTCAGGTGTGCCTTAGAAAACTTAGTGTGTTACTTGGTTGATGAAATAAAAAAAAGAAATGTTCAATTTGAATTTATTCTCTATTAAAAAAAACCCAAAACTCTAAACCCTAAACTAAAACTTGAACCCTAGACTTAAAACCAAAACCCTAAACCTTAAACCCAAACAAAAAACTAAACCCCAAAACCTTAAACCTTAAAACCTAAAGCTAAAAAAGCTAATCCTAAACTAAATTAAACCTAAAATAAAATAAAATAAAATAAACCAAATTAAAATAAAAATAAAATAAAATAAAAGCTAAACTAAAAACCTAAACCTAAATATAAAAAAAAAAATTAAAAAATTAAACTAATAAAATAAATAAAACCAAAACTAAACTAAAAATAAACCTAAAATAAATAAAACCAAAATAAAAATTAAAACAAAATAAAAAACTAAACCCAAAAATAAACCAAAATAAATAAAAAAAATAAACCCTAAACATAAATATACTAAAAACCTAAACCATAAAATAAACTAAAATAAACCTAAACTAAACTAAAAATAAAACAAAAAAAATAATAAAAGAAAACCTAAAGTTGAAAAAAATAAAATAAAATGTAACCAAAACATAAAAATAAAATAAACCTACCAAAAAATAAAAAATAAAACTCAACTAAAACTAAAAAAATTTAAAACTAAAATAAACCTAAATAAAATAAATAAACCTAAATATTAAAATAAATAAAAATAAAATAAACATAAATAAAATAAAAATAAATAAATAAATAAATAAACTAAATAAATCTGACTATCGGTTTGCTTAATTTAAAAACCTAAACCATAAACTAAACCTAAACTACAAAAACCAAACCTAAACCTAAACCTACCCTACCATATCCCTAATCTAAACTATAAACCCTAACCACAAACCCTGATAACCTAAACTCTAAAAACCCTATATACCACCACTTCCTAACCATAAACTAACCTAAACCCTACCTAAACCCCTAAACCTAAAAGTAACTAAATAAATTAAAAATAAACCTAAACCATAAAACAAATAAATAAACCTTAACCTAAACTCTAGAATGGGTGAACCTTGACTAAACATCATAAAATAGGCTCACTAGATCTATGGAGAAATAGGCTCTCTTTCCTATGGTGGAAAGTGGTGCAAGGATATGGAGGTGGTGGTCAAATGGTTATGGAGGTAGGAGACTAAATTATAGTTGTGGCATAAAAATGATGGTGGGTTACTACTAAGCGGTGTGGTTGATGGGGCTAAAGCAAGAATAAATCCGATCGCTTATGGAATGTGTCTTTATAATAGAATGGTTCTACTATCTAATTTTGATTTGCTCTAAATCATAATATATAAATCGCCATTTCTTAAAGCTACTTGGTTGATGAAATTGAAAAGAAGAAATGTTGAATCTGCATTTGTTCTCTATTAGAAAAAACCTTAGACCTTAAACTAAAACATAAACCCTAAACCTAAAACATAAACCCTAAATCTAATTAAAAAAATAAAAAAACCTATAATAAAAACTTAAACCAAACCCTAAAAGCTAAAACATTAATATGATGGTGGGTCCCCTAAATAACATTCGATGTGAACTAAAAGCAAAATCAAATCCGCTTATAAATTGTGTCCTAAAACTAGTTATCTAGTGTTTTGAATGTCTCTATTAGCTCATTTTCTATGTCATAAATAGAAAACTTGTTGTGCTACTTGGTTGATCAAATTGAATAGAATATTGAATCTAAGTTTGTTCTCTAAAAAAAAACCAAAACCAAACCTAAAATAAAAAAACCCAGAAAAAACCTAAACCCACAAAAAATTAAACCCTAAACTAAACCCTAAAAACCCCAAATAAACCCTAAAAATAAAATAAATAAATCCAAAAATAAAACCTTAAACTAATAAAAAACTCTAAAACCCAAAATAAAAATAAAAAATAAACCTAAAACAAAAAATAAAATATAAAAACCTAAATAAAATAATAAAATAAAAAAATAAACTAAACCTACTTAAAACTAAAAAAACTAAAATAAAAAAAACTAAACTAAAATAAAACAAATAAAACTAAACTAAACTAAAAATAAAAAACTACTAAAATAAATAAAAAAATAAAATAAAATAAAATAAAAAAAAATAAAATAAACTAAATAAAACTAAAAAAACCTAAAATAAATAAAAATAAAAAATAACTAAAAATAAATAAAATAAAAAAAATAAAACTAAAATAAACCTAAATCTATAAAAAATAAAAATAAACCTAAAGAAAACATAAATAAATAAAATAAAATAAAATCTAAAAATAAAATAAAATAAATAAAATAAAAGTAAACTTAAAATATATAAAAACTAAACTAAACTAAAATGACTAAAACCTGGTTTTAATTTAAATAAAAAAAATTCAAAATTAAAAACCTAAACCCTAAACTTTAACCCTAAATGAGACCCTAATCTGACCTAAAAACCCCAAACCACAATCCTACCCTAAACCTAAACTAAACCCACAAAACTAAACACTAAAACCAACCTAAAAGCTGAAAACTAAACCAAAACCTAAAATCATAGATTAAACCTACTAAACCCACAAAAACCTAAAAACCTAAAACCTAAACTAAAATAAAATCTAAAATAAAATAAATAAATAAACTGAAACATAAAATAAAATAAAAAAACTAACCAAACAAAACCTAAAATAAATAAATAAATAAAATAAAATAAAAATAAAACTATAAATTAAAATAAATAAAACCCAAAACTAAATAAATATAATAAACCTAAAAAATAAAAAAAACCTAAATAAAATAAAAACTAATAAAAATAAAATACAATAAACCTAAAAAATAATAAAATAAAACTAAATAAAATAAACCTAAAATAAACCTAAAATAAATAAAAATAAAACTTAAACTAAAAAATAAAACTAAACTAAAATAAAAATAAAATATAAAAATAAATTAAACCTAAAATAAAATAAAATAAAATAAAACCTAAACCTAAACCTAAAAAAAAACTAAACTGGACTAAACTAAATAAAATAAAATAAACTAAAAAAAAATAAACCTAAACTAAAAAATAAACCTAAAAAAATAAACCTAAAAATAAAAAACCTATAACCTAAACCTAAAAAAATAAAATTAAAACTTATAAACCTAAAAATAAAAATAAAAAACCTAAAAAATGAAATAAAAATAAAACTCAACTAAAAAGTAAACCTAATCCTTAAAAGTAAACTAAAATAAAAAACATAAACTAAAATAAATAAACCTAAAATAAATAAACTAAACTAAATAAAAATAAAAATAAACTTAAATAAAAATAAGAAATAAAATAAACTCAAATAAAAAATAAACTAAATAAACCTAAACCTGTGATTTATTTAAAAAAAAAAATAAACCACAAATCTTAAACCCTAAGAAAACCCTAAAAAACTAACCCAAAATAAAAAAAAAACACAAACTTTAAACCCAAAACCCAAAACCCTAAACACTAAACCCTAAACCTAAACCCTAAAACCTAAACCCAACCCTACTAAAAACAACTTGAACCCAGTCCTAAACCTAAACCACAAGTAACCCAAATAAATTAACCTTAAAAACCTAACCCAAACACTAAACTAGCCATAGACCCTAAGAATAACCTTGATGATAAGAACATCACCATCAAAGCTAGGTCTGATAGTGTGGTGGAGGAAGAAGGCATTTTCATAATGTTGGTGGGGATTTGGAGGTCTAAATGGGAAGTAGTGGTGGTTATGGAATGGAGGAGCAGAGGTTACAAGTGGTGGTGGAGAGAGATTGGGGATATGATGGCTCCTACTACTGAGAGAGGTTGGTTAATGGAATGGAGAAATTGAAGAATATCGATATGCTTCTTATGGAACTATGCCTTTAAAGTAGTGACAGTTCTACTTATCTAGGGTTTTTAATTTACTCTATGGGTGCTCATTTTTTATTTATGTCATCGCTTCTATTTTAGAAAACTCGGTGTGCTACTTGGTTGAAGAAATCAAAAAGAAGAAATGTTAAATCTCAATTTATTCTCTGTTAAAAAAAACCTTAAACCATAAAACTTAAACTAAAACTTAAACTCTAAACCTAAAACCTAAACCCTAAACCCTAAACCCTAAACCCTAAAAATCTAAACCCAACAAATAAACCTAAACAAACTAAATCTAAACCTAAACCATAAACCCTAAACCTAAAACCCTAAATAAAAACTAAATAAACCCACAAACCCTAAACCATAAATAAAACCATAAAACCTAAACCCTAAACCATAAACCAAGCCAAATAAAACCATAAACCTAAACCCAAAATCAATAACCCTAAACCTAAACTGATCATAAAACCTAAACCCTAAATCTAAAAAATAAAACCTAAACAAACCTTGAATAAAGATGTCAAGAGTAGATCTAAAGAATGACCTAATCCTACATAGTTATGGTAACTAAAGAAAATGCTTCAGAGACTTTTCCTTGACTATTAGAGATTTGAATACCATAAACCTAACCCTAAATCATATTATAATAATATATTATAGTATAATGTAGCATCATATATTTGAGCATGTAGTGATGTGTTTTTAAATGTTATAAGATGTTTTGAAATGTTTTAGTATATTATGGTATTGTGTCCAATAGTCTATATTAATATTAATCATAAAAATATTGATTTAATAAATTAGATGATGAAATTTGTAAAATTTAAAGTGGAAATTATGTTGTAGTACCAAAGGTGTGCTACGCCACTTATAGTCTAAAAAGTAAGATTTTATGTTCAAAATAAATATTATTTTTGTAGTATAGTATATTATCATATATCATAATATATTATTATGGGCATTTTAAATTCTTTTAGTTTTTTATAATCTTGCAATCGAGCCTACACTAGCATTATTTATAAAAATGTTGATTTAGACTTTAAAATGGTGGCATTTGGCCAAATTCATAATAGGAACATGGAATCATAATATATTGTTTCAATTTAAAATATGTAAGTGATACGACTAAAATATATAATTTTATATTGTTTAGACTAATTTTATGATTTTTTATATTATGCAATCCCTTGTGATGTGATATGCAATATAATATAATATAATATAATATGTTATAATGTATTATAATATAGGATGCGATAACATAGTGTAGCATCAAGCATTATAGCATGCTATTATGTATTACTACTTGTTATTTAGCATATTTTAGTTTATTATAGTATGATGTAGTAGAGTTTTTATTGGTATAATTCATAAAAATATTGATTTATAGGCTGAGATGATGGGATTTGGCCAAATTTAGGTAAGCTTTAGGGAACATCATTGGGGGTGTGCTATGGTGTATTTCATTTAATCAAAAGAATGGAATTTTGCATCAAAATAAATGTTCATTTTCAACCAAATTTTATAAATTTTTTGCCTAAAATGATTCATTTTAAGGTATAATGTAAGATAATATATTATATGAAAGCATATTAAAATATAATGTACATAACAATATAACTTCACATATATATGAATGTGGTGGTCTGTTACTAAATATTATTGTACATTTTAGTATGTTTTACTTTTTTTTATACATTGGGTCAAAACTCACAAAAATGTTAATTTGAAGGTTGAGATGGAAGAATTTGGCCAAATTCATGGCACACACCAGAAACACCAAAAATATGCTATTTTGTACCATTTCTAATCGAAAAATATCAATTTTACATCCAAAATGAACATTATTC
The DNA here is from genome assembly GCA_021442155.1 of Cymbidium sinense. Lineage (NCBI taxonomy): Eukaryota > Viridiplantae > Streptophyta > Magnoliopsida > Asparagales > Orchidaceae > Cymbidium > Cymbidium sinense. Next base: position 66,006 of record JAKCPB010001670.1, read on the forward strand.
ATATTTTGAGAAAATTTTGTTATTTGTTCCTTTTAAGTGATTATAATGAGGTGTAATGTTAGACAATATATTATATTATAGCAAATTAAAATATAATATTATATATTATAATATAATATAGTGTGTTAATTCACATTATAATATGTTTAGCTTGATAATGTATAGTTAGTTTGAGCTTGAACCATCACAAATCATAAAATGTTGATTACAATGTTAAGATTATGTAATTTGAACAAATACATTGTTAGGCTTTCGGTTGAACTATTAAAGGTGTTCATAAGAGAAAATAAGATTTGATGAGGTTTCAAGGATATGGAGGAGATCCAGGGGATCACACATGCATTGGACATGACATGTGAGGGGTCTATGTCGAGGGCATAGAAGAAGAAAATCTGCTGGGTATAAGGTTTGAATTTGATTTGATTATGATTTCTAGAAATAAGATCTACTGGGGATAAGAATCTATAATCCACCAAGGATTAAGATCGAATTGACTTTAATTTGTTTTGCTTTAATTGATGTGGAGGCATTTTTGCTAGAGATATAGGCTCGAGTGTGCTAGGGATCAGGTATATGAACCTTCTACTAGGAAAGTAGGTTTGGGCTATCCACTAGGAGAATTTGAGTTTCATTTCATAGATTTATTTAGGATGTATTCACTGGGGATAAGAGTTTGGTTGGATTTCTTTGATTTAGACTCTACTGGGGGAGTTGGTTTAATTTGGCTTTACTTGGGAGGTTGATTTTAAATTTGATTTGTGTGCTTGACTTATTTATATATGATTTGGGGCTCTACTGGGAGAAGGGTGTGATTTAACTCCATAGAGAAAAAATAGATTGGGTTTAATTTCTACTGAGTTAATGTATGGACATAGTAGGTGTACGATAGACCCAGAAGGGGATATATTCCACCTAGTTTACAAATCCAAAGGGATAGTCTACTTCTAAAGGTAGAGCTAGCCAACCTAAGGGTTTTCTTTGATTTAGCTATCTTTAAGAAGGCATAGAAGACTTACATTTTCTAAAGTGAGGAACAACAGGGTGACACTGTTGGATGCACAAAAAAAATTGAAAATGACTAGGGGACTCTTGAGTGAATGTCGCTGGGGACTTATGTCAACTCAAAGTAGCGAAGAATTTTATCTAAATTTCATGTGATTTGATATGGTTTGTTTGGTTTAGTTTGATTTGAATTGAGGGCATATTCCAGGGATGTGAGCTCATCAAATTTAGATTTTTTATGGACCATGTTGGTGTGCGATGGACCCATTGAGAAGAGCTATATGGATCTATCTTATTTATAAATCCAAAGGGATAGTCTAGTGGGGTAGAGCTAGCCAACTAAGGGGTTGCCTTTAGGTGCAACTATCTTAGAAAGAAGTGCAGACTTACATCTTCTTAAAGGGAAAAAACGGGGTGACCTATTGGTAGCAATTGAACTAGGAGGCGACTATTGAGTGAATGCTGGGGACTATATCTCATGAGTAGTAGTGATTCTATGGGAGTTTTTTACCCTAAAGATAAGATACACTTGGGAAAGGTACCTATGGGTGTCCTCTAATCCACAAGTGAATACATATTTTATTTATATGTTTGTGTGGACTATTGGTGTGAGGGACCACATTGAGAAGGGGATATGTCGACCTTGACTATCTCAAATTACTAGAAGGGAGAATCTACACATCCACAGGACATATTCTCCAACCATAGGGGTGGTTTCTAGGAAAGGGGCACTATCCAATCTAATAGTAACTTGGGTAGTGTCTAAATGAGGTCACAAAATACGTGATCCAAATATAGTTCCCATAGGGGAGGTACTGCTAGGGGCATTATCCTGAGCCCTAGAAAGAAAGTCTATAGGTGTACGCTGGCCAACTCAAGGAGAAAGCATAGCGAACTTACATCTTCCATGAGCGGTGTATCCTAAGGTGCGAGAACCAACCAACCTAAGGTGTATCCATTAGCATAGTGAGAACCAACCAACCCAAGGTGTCCAGGTTGCTGATCAATGAAAAGATGTGTAGACAACTTTCCAAGAATTGATCATCGGATAGTGTCTAATTGGGACAAATGCTTGACCTAGATTGACTAAGCGAGTAGCCAGGAAGGACTGACCTAGACTTGAAGCAATGAGGGAAGGACTTGGGACTTATCTAAACCTTAAATATACTCGACCAAATTAGTGCATGAAGGCCCAATCAAGAAGAAAGCATAGCAGACTCACATCCTCTTAAATGAAGCCAACATGAGGGAAACTTACGCCATTAGTAAGGCCTACCAAACTAATAAAGGCTCATCGTTGTGCAATGGCCAAGTAAGGAAGGAAAGCATAGACTTACATCCTCCAGAAGACCACGGGTGACACAAGGGGTAAACGTCAGACTAGAAGCATTCTTAAGTGAGTGTCATTGGAGGCATTATCTCAACTCAGTAGCGAGACAAAGATATGTGTTTTTTTTATATGTTTATGTGTAGTTTGTATTTGTGTTGTGTTAATGAAGGATAGACTTTGGGTTCCTTACACCTACCTAAACACATTATGTGGATTACAAACAAGAATACTTTAACATGGAAGAGATTGAATTCAAAATGGAATTTTTATTTATGATAATTATTTTGAAACATGATTTATATTATTTATTTAAGTAGAGATCATTGATTGGAAGAATTGGGCGCTTTCCTTTATGATTAATAACTGATAATATCCTCCTATGTAGGCCTTCTCTATGGCAAAAGGCCTTCCCAAGTGGGTTCAAACTTGCCTCATCTTGATGGGCAATCAATTTCCTTAGAACTAAAATAAGCTCTACTTGAAAAGCTCTAGATGAACTTGTTTTATGAGCTTAATCATTTTAGCTTTGTAACTCAAGGTTTTGGCATGCCCAGCATCTCTCCAAACCTTTGAGCTCTTTTAACCAACTTGGCTGCTCTGTTATGATCTTGCTACCCACATATCTAGTGATGAGTTGGACTTCTAATGGTAGAATGGCTTGGACCCACACTAAGGAGAAAAGGTAGGCTGAGTTAGTTCTATATGTGGTGCGGTATAGGCTTCTTGCTCATGCCTTGTACTTGTTATTGAGTGTCTTCTTTAGTATTTGGATGAGAGTTTATTGAAGGCTTAACTATTTTCCCTGGTAGTTGATGGTAGAATATCTCCAATCTATGTTGTGTCTCTGGAAAAATTGTTGATCTCATGCTCTTGAATTACCATTATCGATATAATTTCGTTGAGCACTAAACATATATACGATAAGGTTCCTAAAAAATTGGTGCATATGCTAAGATATGACCTCTCTGAGCAGAATCACCTTCACCCATTTGGAAAAGTAGTCGATTACTAAGATGAACCATGACCCTTGGAAGAAAAGGATCAATCAACCCACTATGTTTTACCAACACTCGAATGGCCATGAGGCTAATGGAGGATGTAGAATGTTGGGTGGTTGGTGTAAGACCAACCGTGTATTTGACATTAGTGGCATCATCTAGTCGTATCCATGCAATCTTTGATCATCGATGGCTAGTAGTATCCTAGTCTCATGATCTTGGATTTCATCTTCGGACTGGATTGGTTGGCTCCACATAATCCTAAGTGTACCTCACTCACAATCTTATGAACTTCGTGCTTGTCTAAATAATGTAACCACATATGATTGAAAGACCACTAATACAAGACATCATCCACAAGAGTGTAGGAAAGTTCTCTCTACTTTATTTAATGGGCTTGGGACTTCTCTTGAGGTAGTTTGCCTTTATTTAAGTAATCCATGAATGGTTGCCTAACTCCTTATCCTTCTTGGAAATGATAACCTCCCCTTCAGAGTACTTTTGATGAGTTCAATATCAATAAGGATAAGACTTGTCTATTTTGGACCTTTATTGATATGGACTCATCCTCGACATGCCAACTCTTTGTCAAGCTTGGCTAAAGCATATGCTATGATGTTCTCTCTTGAGGAATCTTAAAAATGATAACCTCTGGGATTTGGGCCAACAACTCCATGGTGTACTTATGGTAATGATGGAGCTTTGGTTTTATAATCTTATAGGAGCCAATGATTTGGTTGATAACTAGTTTAAAATCCTGAAGATGTTGATGTTTTTGATGCTTAGAGTAATGGCTAACTAGAGCAATCGAGCCTCATATTTTGATTGTTGTGCAAGGATTGGATAGATGATATGAGAATCTTATCACATGGTCTAGAGTTAAATAGAACTATTCCCTACATTTCTTGGAATAGTAGATTATGGTTCTTCTCTCTTTGAGAGGAAGCCGCACCATCAAAGTACATCTCCGGTGAATGCTAGTATCCCCTAAGTTCATGATTTGTTCATCGGGGAGATCATCACTAAGCGAAAACTTAGCAGGAAATGGGTGTGTTGTTAAGAAATCCACTAGCTCTTATCCTTTCACTGAAGGTAATGTCAAACTATGAGGGATCATGAACCATCATACCAATCGATAGCATCATGTCATGAGATATTATAGTGGATTGATCCTAGAGATTAAGTTCACTTTATGAGAAAGCATGTAGTGTCATATCTTTTGGGATGCAAAGATTAAAGCTAGGCAACGCTTCTTAATGGGTGGATAATTAGCCTCAGTAGGGATTAGATGATGACTAAGGTTGTAGAGTGCATTTTTCTTCCTTTCATTGTTAACTTGGGAAAACAAAGCACCAAGGGAGTCATCTAACGCAGTAGTGTAAAGTATGAGCATCTTACCCAGGATAGGGGATGCTAGAACCTGCGACGTCATCAAGTAATGCTTGATGTCTTCGAAGGCATGCTTGATTTCATCGAAGGCATGCTCACACTTATCATCCCATATGAACTTGGCATCCTTTTGATAAGTGCGAGAATGTGACATCTTTCGATAGGTTGGATATAAAGCATCTTAGATATGCAGCCCTTGGAATGATTTGAGTTGAGTTAAACTTTTGGGGTGGCATTTCTAATATCATTTGATCTTCTGATGATTTTGATTCCTTGTTGACAACAAACCCAAAGAATTTTTTTTGAAGCTACTCAATGCACTTCGGGGTTCATTTTGAGGTTAAATTATCTTAACTATTCAAAAACTACTCTCAAGTCAAAGAGATGGTCTTCCTTTTCTCTACTTTTGACCACGAGATTATCAACATAGCACATGACTTGATGATGAATGAGTTCATCAAAGATTCAAGTCATAGTATGTAATGGCATTTTAAGGTTGAAAGGCATGACCTTATAGCAAAAGATTCAGATCAAGGTTTTAAAAGTAGTGTTTCTTTCAAATTCAAGGGCCATCTTTATTTAGTTATATCCAAATGAGCCATCCATGAAACAGAAGATTGTATGAAATGAGGCAATGTCCACCATCATCTCGACATTGGTAGTTAAAATAAATCTTTTAGACATGCCTTTCTTTTCTTAACTGGATGACATTGGCTAACAAGGGTATTTTTTTTCAGAAGCGCATTGATTAGTTTCTTGACTTTAGAAATGACTTGTTCTATGTCTATTCACATGTGTCTAGGAGCTTGCTTGATAGGGTAGTAGGCTCTATCTAGTTTATGGCTACATGTAGAGCCAATCATATCATAACTCCATGGCGTCCTTAAACTTCGTCAATAGCCTAACTAAGTCATTGGTTTTTCATTCAACAAAACTGATATATGTGGATCTTCTTCAATTCTAAGTTGATTTCTTGAGCTTGTCGATGGTTGACTTGATCTCTTCTTTTGAACTCTGGTGGTGCATCTTTGACTTCAAAATCATCTAGATCATCTAGTTTTAAGCACAACTCTCATATGAGTTAATGTGATTTGAAAAGAACCTATCAATTCCAAATGATTGGTGATGACTAGCGATAATCATCATCATCATTGGACCCATATGAATCCCAGTCATCTTGATTGAGAGCTTTTGCATTTATTCTTCCATATTCTTTGAAGTAGTCTGACCTGTGCTTTGACCAAGTATGTGGGATTAACCCTTTCTTTGCTAAATTATGAACACAAGGAAAGTACCAATCAAAATGGTATTAAATCTTTATATGAATCATCCTCAAGTTCTACATCAACTTCTTGACTTGAGGATGATGCTCCAGAAAGAACCTCTAAGTCTTCACACTGGATGACTTAGGCTTCCTTAACTACCAAACCCTTAGCTTTTGAGAGGAAAGTGGGGTTAGAGCTAAGGTTCTCAATTGATACTAATTGTTTCACATATACACTTGGATACACTTATTCTTTGCTTTGGAGCCGGGTCTTCATCACTATCTGGCTCAAGTGTCACCTCCAAGGGAATCTACTCCTGAGAAGAGCTGGCTAGTGTGCTAACTATATAAGACTCATCCTATGAACTAGATTTTAAGTCTATATGGATAGCAGTGTACTCGTAGTTGGACATATCTTTTATTGGGTGGCCAATAATGAGGTTTTCCACCCCTTGGACTGCCTCTGAAGTGGCCTCTTCCTTCACTTGGTGGAGGTCGGTCATCTACCCATATGTTGAATGGATGAGCTGTGGGTGGAATCTAATGTCGCTCCACTTCCTCCTCAAGTTTATTTCCTCCCTTTTATTTTCTTTTTCATTTTCTCTTTTCTTTTCTTTTTCTTTTTTCTCTTTCTTTTTTTCTTTTTTTTTTATTTTTATTTTAACTTTGGCCAAGTTCACGAGAATAGACTTGTTGATTTTGAGGGAGGTAGTAAGCCACATCCATATATGCGACCTTGTGAACTAAATGGCTTGAGATCTCCTTTGACACATGACGATCCCACCTCTCACAAACTTCATACACTTGATGTAGAGGATGGAACTATGTTGTTCTCATGTATCCATGGTCTCCCAAGCGTTGAAAGATGTATCCGAGTCTATAATGTGAAACTTGGCTTTGGTCTTCCAATCGTCTATCTCCAAGGCAACACTATGGAGCTAAGGCATTGACCTCACTTTTGGAGTGTGGATTCAATCTTCCCATCTTAGACTTATGAGTCTTCTAGACACTAAGACTTCCCTAGTCATAAGACACTTCTAACAATTAGGTAAACACTTAACCTAAGCTTAAAGACTTAGAAGGGTTAACCATAGGATTAGGTTATGCCTTAGGATTAGGATAATCCACCCTACAACCCAAATCCAATCCATGTTCACCTTCTCAAACCAAACCTCAAGTTCAATTCAAACATCAAATTCAAATCCAAATCCAAACCCAAATTCCAAAACCAAATGATTGAAGCCCATGATCAAATCCAAACTTGAAACCCTTCTAAGCCATATGACCTATCCATGGACTTAGCCAAATCTTAATCCAAATCAATCCAAAATCAATTGATTTTCTCATAATAAATTTATATCTTCAATCATCTTCTAAATATAAATCAAATCTACATTCAAATGATCAAAACTAAATCAAACTAAATCAAATTAAATCAAAATCCTTCCTAAGCCATATGACCAATCCCATGGACTTAGCCAAATATTAATCCAAATCAAGTAAAACATTATTTATTTTCTCACAAATCAATCAGATTTTCAATCATCTTAACAAATTTAAATGAAATATCCATTTAAATCATCAAAACTAAATCAAACCAAATCAAAATCCAAACCTAAGAAACATGATGCAACTCCATGGACTTAGCCAAATTCCTTCATTCCAAAACTCAAATTTAATTGATTTTCTCATGAATCAATCATACCTTCAATCATATTCACAAATATAAATAAAATCTACAATCATCAAAACCAAAATCAACCCAAGTCAAACCCAACTTAACCCTTTTGACTTGAAATGTTCAAATGAACCAAAACCCATTTGAACCCAAGCCAATTGCAATTAAATTTATATATCAATCCCAAATCCATATATAAACTTAATTAAATCATACTCCACCCAAAATCAAGACAACTAAACCCAACTGGTCCACTTGACCCAAAGTGTCCAATTTGACTTTTATTT